>JAOSBO010000008.1:38960256-38973841 GCA_027563915.1 Erythroxylum rotundifolium | reverse complement strand
TTCAAAATTTTAAAACTATGCAAAGGAAAATAAAAATCCTATACTATTGACAAATATGACACTAAACTATGTAAAAAAGGAACGTAGAAGAAAAGGTTCCTAACTCAATGAGAAACAAAAATGACAACGACTAACCTAAAGAAAATCAATTACTTCGTTCCCAAGCAACAATGCCATTTTGATCGCTTTGTCTTTCGTTTTTACCCTTGGAGGTTGAATCAAAAATTGAATTCTAAGGATTGTAATATAAGATGCAACCTCGGGTGATATCACTTAATTGGAACCAAATGCAATGGATCTAATCTAGCCTAAATGTTATGAAATGCAACTAAATTGGTTAGGAAGGGGGGTTTTGGTTCGTGTAGAACTAACAAAACTAAACTAATTGCAAAGGAAATGTGTAAAAAGATATTTTTGGATTTTTGGGAATAAGAAATCAAAAGTTAAAACAATTATCAAATGTGATAAAATCCTCTTGAAAAATGAGCTTTGGCTATTATGGTTCAAAATAAATCTTTGTGGGAGTAAAAATCACTAAGTTTCTAAATGATAAACCTTAGAGAACTCTTTAAGTATAAGGTTTTAATCAATGAACTCCATTTCTTAAAACCTTGTTGAATGCATCTTACTGAGTGCAAAGAGTAAGTTAGTGCAAATGGTCAATTTGGTGATCAAGTATCATCTCAATATCAAACACAACTAGGTAGATAAAAGAGAATTATCAAAATCACAAAATGACATATATGAGACTTCATATATTCAAGCACCAATTTCTACATCAACAAACCCAATAACACAATTCATTGTTCAACACTTGATTAAACTATAATCAAGAAATTCTAACTATAAAGCATAAATGCTAACTCCGGAGTTCACAATAATGTAGTTAAATATAAACAAACTACTCCCCTTTGAAGCCCATTGAACTCAAGCTATTGCTACATCTTCAAGAGGAACTGGTGCTTAGCCAAGCATTGCTTCAGGATAACTCACAACTGGAACCCTACCAAGAGCATCCATGGTAGCAGCACCAGGTAATGAAAACGATAATAGATAAAATGAAAAGAAAATGATGGATGACGGTGGTGAAGTGGAAAGGGGAGTCGGGAATGAGTGAGCTTCTCTTCTCTTGTGTTTTCTGTCGTCTCTCTTCTATATGGTACCGGCTACAACCTAATTTAGTAGGTTTTAAAATGAATGATGCCGGTTTGGGTCACACAGTATGTGATTTTTCCAAAATTAGTTCGGGTTTTCGAAGGTTTGTCGGGGCGACAAATGATTTTCACCGCGATGAACTTTTTTCAAAAGGTTTTCTTTTATCGCTGGATCTTTTTCTGTGGTGAAAGAATTAATTTTCGTGTGTCTCGAACTTTTTCTGAAAGTTTAGCCTTTATCTTCGTGTGTTTCGTTGCGGCAAACCTCCTGTTGCGTTGACTTCACTTCAGCCTTCTTTCATTCCATATGGTCTTTTTGACTTCCTTTTCCTTGAGTCTCCTGTAATAAAAAGATGGTAATTTCCAGTATCAATTGTTCTCAAAAAATCAATTAGTACAATTAACACTGATTTGTAGTAATTTTCACCTTCAAACTACATAAAATAAAGGCACACACTCAAGAATCAATTTAAGCACAAAAGTTAGAGATAAGAGTCAAAAAGCATAGCAAAGGCCATGAAAATGTCATCAATTTATGTTATAAACTTGGGCTCAATAAATAGGATGCATGTTTAGACATATTATATGTGCTTTGTGTCAGCAATGGTGCTTTATGTTAGCAATGGAACAACATTTGAGTCATTCTGGTAAATATTTCCATGAGATTCTGTCATGTTAGCTAGAATTAGATTGAATTCGTGCTTGAACTCAGATTAGGCTATTTGAGTATAAAGTGAACCATATAGAGTGATGAAAAGTAGTTGGTTACATAAACTTAGTCACAAATTGACATTTTAATAAAGAGGTAGTGTAGAGATGCATAATGAGTTTTCATTTGAGCTAAAGTGAGGATTGAGCTATATGACTCCATCTATAGTCATTTCATTTCTGTGTTACTTCCTTAGGGTACTACCTTCAAAACTTACTTTGAATCGATTTGAGTCTACTAGATGCTTGTTTAATAGATTTGATCTAGACCCTTTTTGTGTTAACCCTTGGCTTAAATGACCTACCTGTTAATTATCCCTTGCTACCCCGTTGAGCCTTAACCTTTTGTTGTGAAAACACCTAAAATTTTAAAACTGTAAATCTCATTATCCTACCCTTTTCGCTTGCTTAGTAGAGTATTAAGTAAAACATTAGTTGGGATTATGTGAAATTTTTACCGAGATAATTTGAGTATGTTTCTTCCCACGGACTACATTGTATAGAGTTCTAGTTTTGAGTCATAGTTCTTCCATGTATGAAGAAAAAGAAAAAAGTGAAAAAATGATGAAAATTTACAAAAGAAAGAAAAGAAAAAGGAAGAACAAGTCAATAACATCAATAAGTGCAAAGGTGTATTGGTATACCTTAGAGTATGTTTTGGAATGATATTTGAAGTTGGATCCAAAAGAAGTTTTGTATTTCAGCATAAGGGTGAGAACTTCCATGCAAATAAGGAATATGTAAGGGGAAAGAGGATCCCCTTGCTTAAGTCCTTTTTTGTCTTTAAAAAACTTTGTTGGGCTTTCGTTAATCAATATCCCATAAAAAGCAATGGTAATGCATTTTTTAATCCATTTGATAAACTCTTGAGCAAATCTCATAAGAGCCATTGTCTATAATAAGAAACTCCAGTTAACATTATCATAAGCTTTTTGAAGATCCACTTTAATAGTACAGTTTTGAGGGCTTTTACTACTAGTATACCCTTTTAAAAGCTCCTACAATATAAGGATATTATCTCTAATTTGTCTAACTCCTATAAATTCCCTTTGATTGTCACTGATGAGGAAGTGAAGAACATCTTTCTACCTATTTGCCAAAATTTTAGTGATGCTCATATAGAGAATATTAGCACAGTAGATAAGTTTAAAATCATTCCAAGTTTCCATACTATAATTCTTAGGAACCAACCACAGAAAAGTCTTATTAATCTCCTTCAGTAATACTTCATGTTAGAAAAACACCTGCATAACATCTTTAATGAGTCTTCCCATTTTATCCCAAGTTCTTTTAAAGAAAAGACCATTCAATCCATCTAGACTACGGGCTTTTAAGCCATTCATAATCCACACTTTTATTACTTAATCCATGACAGGTCTAATTAGGAAAAAAGCTTCATGTTTAGGGATCTTGGCTATAAGAAATTGCCTAAGATCCACTCCATTTACTATATCATTTCTTTATGTGCCTAGAAGATTTTGGAAAAATTTCCTTGCTTCCTTTGTAATCTCATCTTACCTATATAAAGTTTCCCCAGATTCGGTTTTTATGGAAGTAATTTTGTTGAAATTTCTTTTAGTAGTCATTATGTTGAAGAAAAATTTAGTAGATCTATCCCCATCCTCGATCCAATTAATTATGGCCCTCTACTTCAATAAAGAGTAATGATTATCCACTATTTTCATATAGCTCTTAATAACTTCCCTCTCCTTAGCAGCTAAAGTGTAATCAATTGGGTTATCTGCTAGAGATTTCTGGATTGCTGAAAGCTTGCTTCTTGCTTCTTCTATCTCCTTTTTAGTATTATGCCCTCTTCTGACATTTAAAACCTTCAATTTCTGTTTTATAGCCTTAAGCTTTTGTGCACAAATAAATTGCTTAGTACCATAAGTCTCAAATTCAAAGACCTTAGAAATAGCTTCATAAAAACTCTCCGCATTAACCAGGAAATTATTGAATCTAAAAGGGTGGTGAATAGTAACCTTTCTAAACAAGTTATCCACCTTGATTGGGCTATGATCAGATATCCCATGATCCAAAAAAATAGCTTTAGTCTCAGAAAAAGAATTTGGCCAGTCCACATTCATCATAGCTCTATCTAACTTCTTTTAATGAACCAGTTTGAGCTTTGTTTATTGGACCAAGTGAACCTATTGCCTTCATATTTTAAATTTGTGAATTCCACATCTTGTGTACAATCAAACAAGTCCAAGGTGTAGTTAAGTAAATTACATTTCCCTTTCGCCTCTAACTTGTAGAAAGTGGAGTTGAAATCTCCACTAATTAATGAAGGACCTCTAACTGATACTTTTAGTCTTCGAAGAGAAGTCCACAACTTCGCTCTTTTCCAAAACTATATTAAACCCATAAATAAAAGTTGCTAAAGAAAAAGAGTTTTTCATTTTGAAGAAGAGCTTTGTATGGATAAAATACTCACTAGTTTCCAGTTCCTCCACCTCTAGTGTCACACCCCATTACCATAAATTACATATCCGAACACCCTGTGGACATTCTAGTATATAATCTACAATCATAGTGTGTTAACTACCTCACCATCACTTTATAACATGGCAATATATCCATCTTAGTCATGGCATCAACTATTGTACATAAAAGTCACCAAAAATTAAAGACCAAAATTTACAAAATTAATAAATTGAATTCCTCTTTTCATTTCATAAACAAAAACCAAATTTACAATGTAGCTTTCAACATCCATACAAGTACATTGAAAGTTTCCAATATCATCAGAGTACATACATTATCAAGCCTAATAAAAATACGCTACATGAATGAGGAAATATACAAAATATCTATCTAAACTCTTCAGTCTCAGTTGACTGCCCTTTGAGCCATTTCTTCTTCACAAAAGTACAAGAATTATGCTTCTTGTAGTCTCTCAATAGCTAATGTCCTCTCTTGATCCTGAAATGTCAATGTGAAATTTTGGGTAAGTTTGCAAACTCAATGAGGTAACCATCATCGATGGTTCACTCAATTCATTTAACACCTTATCACACGTAACAAATATTTCACATCTTTGCATTTTGCAAGAAGTATCATATATCACATTCTCATTCAAATACAAGGTACCAATACATTTTAATCAATCAAATACATTTATTAAAATGTATATGCATTGGACGTGAGAGGCACGTGAGAGCCACTTTCACTTGTTATTGTTATTGTTGTGACCGAGCGCCTTTTTACTAGCTCATATCCCTTAGTGGATACCGAGCTGTACCAGATAATGTCCTATATCCCTTAATGGATACCAGTTACTTTCACAACTAAGCCTGATGCTCTGATCACAGTATGAGCTTTAAGCTCTTTATACTAGCAACTCCGGATACAACTGTCTTTATCTTTCATGCATTCAAGTAATGGAATGCTTCACATTCATATATATACAATCAGTCACTTGATTTTAGTTTCACTTTCACATTGACATTTATCATCAGATCTTGGTCCGGCATTCAACAATAATGTAGAGTATCACTTATTAATTCAAATTCGCATACAAAGAGCACATCAATATCCCAATCATGAAATTAGAATCTTCGGACCTTCTTGTCCGAAATCAATAAAATCAATCACACATTCATAAGGGAATTCAATCACAATCAAAAAAATTAATTGAGTGAGACCGTCTAGGTTACTCACAAATCACTCCAGAAAGCTATTGCATTGAAGTTATGCCTGGATGATGGCGCTCTAAATTCTCCTCTATATCATGCAAAACACATTCACACATATCACAATTTTGCACAATGTTATAAGTATTCAGTTATGCACGTCTATGTATATGAAATATGTACAATGCATGCTCATGACAATATCGAGTTCCTTATCATTATTCTAGTTACAATATTCATTCATAAATCAATAATCAATTGATCAGTCCAAATTTATCTAAAAACACTTTTGGGTCCACTTTGCATGATTATTATCATCAGTAAAATGATGTATTTATGCAATACTTTATTCTAGATAATTTTTTCCCTATGCCTTAAGTTTCTAATGACTCCAAGATCATTCAATTTGGTTCATTATTGTATGAGTTCTGCTCAAAATATTGTAGACTAAGGACATTTGAAATTTAGCTAGTGCATGATCATGTCAAGTTGTACAACTCATATCTCTCAATTACAATATTCAAAAATTACAAACTTTATACCATTTGAAAGATAAGAGAATAAGATACAACTTTTGTGAAGTCACTTTTGTCTAATTCGGCCAAAATCAATACATTTTATTTAATAACAATAGGACATGATTTCTATCCTTGGTAGTACTACAGCCTAAGCCAAGACTCAATTTCATGCCAAATTTTGAAATTCCTAAAGATAGAATTAAAATTCAACCTCTTTAAGAAAGTTGTAGAAATAAGGATCACGTTTAATCTGAATCAAGAATCAACTCATTTTTAAATCTACAGGTCAAGATGTAATCAAAATATCCAAGCATGTTCAATGAAAATTCTCTAGTTCATACATTCCAGCAGACTTCCTCAATTTCATACAATCAATATTTTTCAAATCAATTTAGATGGCTCTAAATTTTTTTGGATAGAAAGGAAAATGTCTTAGGATTCTATTGGTTTAAGTTCCAAGTCATTTGAAGAACGGATGACAAAGTTGTGGCTATAAGAATCAACACAATTCGGTTTTGGAAAAACCTTCGGGTGCAACTCCTCTTGTCTTCTCTCTCTAAAACGCAAGTTTCTTCTTCTTTACCGTAAACTGCAGATTTCTTCACTCTTCTATCTTATTCAACTAACACATAATTCATAGTTTCTATTCCCTTTTCATTTCAACATAACACAACAAATAAAAACTCTAGGATTCAAACTTAAACATTAAAAACCATATATCATTCACACAAATTACAAACTTTTCTGCTTTTTCTTTCTTCCATCTTCATCAATTCTTATAGTTCATTTAAATCATTTCTGTATCACAACCTCATCAAATCATCATTCCTTAACATTAAACTCATTTAAATTCATTTTTATAAACACTCAATAGATTCACGTATGCCTACAATAAAAAATATATATTTATAAATTCACTCTTCCTAAACACGGTTTCAGAGACTTTTCAAGCTCAAACTTCTCTTCAACTCCATCTTATAACAAAGCAATCATCAAATATACAGAAGCAACACATGCGACACACCCAAATTTTCACTCATGTTTCAGCTATTCAGCATCTTCAATTTATAAACACTGAACTATTAACCACGTTATATATAATTCATTACACAAATCATGAAAAACATACGGTGCTTACTAGTTTACACTCCAACTCTTCAAAATCCCTTGAAACCTAATTTTCTAGTATACACAATGATCAACAGTGCTTTGCCAAACAAAAACAAGAGAGTTGTAAAATTCTTTCTCCTTAAGAAAACACAAACTTGGTGTCTTAACAATTCATTGCCACATGTCACCATGCATGCAAGCCATTTGTCAACAATTTAATCAATCCACATGTCACACTATAATTGGTCCATATTCTAATATTTTTCTTAGTCCATAATACCCCACAATTTAAAATTTTTTTAAAATTTACCAAAAATTCTGAAATAATAATGACACTCTCCAAATAAATTTTCAACATAAATAATCCACAATTTGCATTTTAATCACATTTATAAATCAATTATACCCAGAAAATGTCAATAAATGCATATACAATTATTTAATGTATCAAAAATAAATATTCACGTATGTGTGAATATACAATGATGCATGAGCATGCAATGTACTTCTATCAAAGTACACTCAATTCCCTATTCTAGGGTCTACACCCAATATGGGATGTTACATCTAAAAAATCCCCATCAAAAACAATAATAATTCTTCCATAGGCATGGTAGTGGTGGTTTGTAAGAAACTTCCATTTACACCCTAAACAACTTAATTTATTCATATTTTTCTACTCTAATTTTTGTTTCCAATAGACAAGATAACAAAGGCTTTTTATTCAGAGCAAAATCCCTTATAGCACTAAGCTTAGAAGGGCTCTTTATTCCTTTCTACACTCCATGCTATTAGAGTCATATAAGGTTTCTTTTTCCTTTGGAGCCTTTCCTACTTCTCTTGTTGCTTTTCCTAGATAACAATTATTCAACTGTTCCTCTTGAGTACCTCGTCTCTCCTGATCTGTTAGTAGTTGTTGGGGATCCTCATTTTGTTGTATGCCCTGGTCTAAATGGAAAGGATTATTCTCGCATTCTTGTCTTTCCTTTCCCTTTCAGTGCTTTAAAAGATTACTTGTGAGACTCAATGTCTACTGCTCAATTTCCACAGGTTGAACTAAGTCTTGATAGTCATCAATTTGGACCCTTTCATCTTTATTAGGTGGTACATTTTCAACCTTTTCCATACTGGTTTGACCTTTATGGTTGCCTAACAATTTTCCTATTTTCATCGACTCTTTGCAACCTTCTGGATTAACCTGCTTTATCACGTCACCTCCCAGTAGTCTCCTCTAATGAATACTTTCCCCGATGGTTTCCATTCTTTTCCTTATGCTTTAAAGGAAGGTTTCCATTGTTATGTAACAAGCACTTTGTTTTCTTTGAGAGAATTCCCATCAGCTAGCCTTAGAATTGGAATGTTATCTTTCATTTCTTTAGAAATATCTATACTCACACATAATCTAGCAAATTCAACACGTTTCCTCAACATAGTGTTTTCGTCCATACATATTAGTTTTCCCAAATAACTAGCTAGGATGCTCAAACCTTTAGTCGTCCAATATTCCAAAGGAATATTATATATATTCACCCATATAAGAATATTTTCCAGTATGATTTTCTCTAATTCCACTTCGGGTTGCCAATTCAAAGAAATAAAGAAAGCTCAAAGATGTGTCAAGGGCCTTCTTGTAATATTTTTTTTAGCTTCAAATTTAGAGGAAAAGGTAAAGAATGAATTATCCTCCTTAGTTAGTAGTACCTCTAATAATCCTCTGCCTGTCCAATTTCTCTTGGTCCATGCTTGGATCACAGGAAAAACAAGACATTTATCCATAAGAAAACCAATCAGCACAACATCGCATGTCCTTGCTTCTTCCTATAGAATCTTAAGACTAGGAGTCACCATAAGTCTACCTTCAATCTCAACTGGTGGACTGTAGAATAAAGATGAATCTAAGTTATCACCCACATCTTATTTCCATGTCTTTCTAGCTACTTGTTGCTGTTGATACACACTGCTACCTAGAGGTGAGGTTTTAAGTGGTGGGATAGATGGTGGGTCTAAGGCTAGGGGTGGGATAGGTTGATTAGTAGAGAGGAAGGGGGACAAATTTAAGGGTAAAGGAGGATAATCTGTCTCTATAATGTAGTTTAAAAGGTGTCTGATGTTGTTTGTTGTTTTCTATTTGTGGTTGGTTTTGTAGGTAACGCGATGAATGCCAAGGCCAGAACATGAAAAAGTTGCTGACGAAGCAAGGATTTTAAAAGAAATCTAAGGGGAAGGAAACAAAAAGGTGCAAATCTAGCGTTAGGGTTGATTGGTGAGGACGAAGGGTTTAGAGAGATACAGGAGTTTCTCTCTCATTATGTTTCCGAAAATTTTCTTAGTTATTCTTTAGACACCTTGAAAATTGGTTTCTTATTTTATTGCTTACTAGGACTCTTGATAGAACAAGTAGTTCTATATATCCAATTTGCTTTGTCATATCGAGCTTTTAGAGGATTGGGTTTCTAAGGAGCTAGATTTGATAGATGAAAGTGACTTGGAAGATAATCTTGGATGGGAAAGTATTGATATGTCATTTGGTGCAATGAATTTAAACAACGGTGATGACGAGGCTCCTCTCAACAATGAGGTTTTTGTACCAAATGAGAATTGAGTCAATGCAATTTTCGCATATTGAGTAAATTTCCAGATTTTTGTTTCTCCTTTTCTTTTAATTTTACTTATATTTGATGTATATGTTAAATTCTATATATATAATAATTTTGTAAATATTTTGTTTCAGGTTTTACTTCTAGTTGGTTCTTTGGCACAAACTATTAATGTTGTAAATTGTAATAGTTAAAGAAAGTCATGAATATTTGTTATTCTTTTTATTTAACGTCTTGATGTGATTATAATTTATTTTATAGTGAAATTGTAACTTTTTAAGTACTTTGTATTGTTATTAATTTTGTATTTATATGATGATTAAATAATCTTTTTCGTGTTAATTGTAGTTATTATTTGTATGTGAAATATATGAAAAGTAATATTAATAAAAGTGAATAGTTTATTTTTTATTTTAAATTTGTATTATTATGATTTTTAAAGACATGAATGATGTAAAATTATATATTATACAGTACAATATATTGAGAGATTATTTTGCAATTTAGAAAATTTAAGGATTACTTTGTAAATTTAAAAGTTTACCTTAAACTAGCTAAAAATTACAATAACAAGCAACTGGTTTTTACACATATAATTTATAAAAGTTTATTTATATTAATTTTAAAAATCAAGTTTCGAATGTGATTTCTTTGAAACCCTGAAATAGCACATGTTACTAAATTTTATTTATAACGTTTATTTTAAATAAATTTTAAAGATCAATTTATAAATGTCAAAACTTTGGTAGCCTAAAGAGAGCCTCCGGTGTTAAACCTTAATTTCTTAAAAAGGAAATAAACGTTCCACGTGCTTCTAACGTTGGTGTCATTTAAGAGAGCATTTCAAAACGCGGTTAAACCGACCATGTTTCATAGTTACTCCTTTCTTAGTCAATGACCATGAGAAGCAGCATTTGGCACGTCAACCTGTCAGCAAAATACAACACTTTTTGCCAACTACAAATGAAGCTTTCATTTTGGGTATAGTTTTGCTCGTATAAGATCAAGGCATCAATTTCACATCCAGAACAATGTCATCAGTGGCTGTCTTATATGCATAACTCCAAATGAAGCAGTTTTGACCTGTCCACCAAGAGGACAGAGCAATTTCAACAGCAAAAAGATAGGAACAGCGGGAATTTTAATATGCCTGCCTGCCTGCTTGCTTGAGATTATTTGTCATTCAGCTTCGTGATCTTCTATAGTTTGGCCAGTAGGGAATAATTCATTTGAGACGAGTGTTCCGTGCTGTATTCTTTATGTTGAAAAGCCTCATAGGAAAAGTGCTACGATTAATCTAGCCCAACTGATCATATGTGGAAACATAATAGGTCATCTGGTTTCCTGTCGAGTGACCACTGTCTCTCATTCTACTCATCAGCCAAGTTGCATCAGAAGATGTATAAGCTATTGCTCAATTTGTATAGTTACATGATGAATCCTGAATATTTTTTCACAGTACTCCCTTATACTACCGAGTATATGAGACGAGTTGGCTCCAGGTTCAGCTACTACATGACACGATAACACTAACTTCCCCACTGTTACGGCCCAAACGCGCAGGTCATGAATGTCTCTAACTCCTTGAATACACTTGATCCCCTTCTCCAGACTTTCAACGTTGATCTCCTTTGGTGTCATGTTCATTAGTATGCTATATATATCTCTAAGCATGGGTAAGGTGGTGCAAAGAACAAAAGCAGAAAAGAGAACAGTGCAGATGAGATCAATTGCAAACCAACTTGGCTTTGCCCATATAATTGCTCCAGCTATCATAACACCCCCAGACTGAAATAGATCTGCCACAGCATGTAGATAAGCTCCTTGTATATTTATGTTGAAATTTTTACTCGGGAGAGAAGTAGACACAAGCTGAGCATCCTCTTCTTCATCTCCACCCTCGAGATTGTGAACATGATGATGATGATGATGATGACAGATATGATGAGAGTGCTCATGACCTAGCCATATGACCATGATTAAGTTAATGATAAATCCAAATGCTGCAACCACAAACATGAGTCCTCCTTTCACCCTTGCACTCCGATTAAGAATTCTGTCAACTGCTTGTTTAGTTAAGATTCCAGAGATCAGCCATATGGACCCCATTGATAGAAGGGCACCCAAAACTTCCAATCGTCTAAATCCAAACGAATGGTGCGGCGTAGCCTCCCAACCTGAAGCCCAAACTGCTAAGAGGGAGACAAGAAGTCCAGCAATATCTGTAAGCAAATGTGATGCATCTGTAAGAACTGCAAGGCTGTTGGCTTTCAGACCGCCAACAATTTCTACTGCCATTGCTACTAAGTAAAAGACTATTAATCCAAAAAGTTTAAATGCTATTTTCTTCCGCTCTTGTGATTCTAGGTAAGAATGTTCAAGTCTGGAGAAGGCACAAATAGAATTGCAATGTGTTGCAATAGGAATTACAGTACTTCCTTCAGATGTCACCATCTCAATATGATTCAGATGCTCTGATATCAAAACTGGAACTTCATCAGATTCCATCTTCCTGAAAAATGCATTAACAATTAAATCTAGTAATAGGGATAAAGCAAATGTAAGCAAGAAGAATCAAAAGATATGAACACGTGGATGGAGATGTGGGGATAAAGCTAAATGCAAACAACGAAAGCTAAAACGTGTGCACATGTACGAATTCTAGATGTAAACCACAATTGTCAACAATGAAATGTCAACTTTTACAAAAGGTTAAAGGGAAACCAACAAAGACAAATACAGATCATGATTTCTAGCTATGGAGAAGTTTACAACATTTAAATTAAAGCAATTAAAGAAATTTTTTATTCACTTCAAACTGAAAGACATTATCTTTCCCAAAGAATGTTCAAAGTTGTTCAGTCGGAATAGATTCATAATACCCAGAAGTTTCATGTCTTCCAGACTTCCACCATAAGGAAAATTGATAAAACAACTCCATTATGCTATGATGTCTTTGCTTCTGCATAATAAGCCACCAAACCAACTCCAAAATCTTTACTTATCCTTCCAATAAAAGCCTTAACTAACTTGTGTTGCTAGATAATGGATGATTTTCTCATGCATAAAGGTCCTTAACATTTGTGATGTTGTTACTTGTCATATCTGGGCTAAGGATATTGAACTTTTGGCTTTCTTCTTGTCCACAGACTTCACTGAAGCAAAACATTACATTTCTCTTCCCTAAATATCTTATATTACTCTAAATTTCAACCAAGACCACTAGGATTTCCATTTCGCAATGCACATTATAATAGACGAAAACCTTGCTTCTAAGTTTTCAAAACTCATCTGTATTCCCAAAGATAGGATCAGTGGCACCTAAAACACTCTGCTCACAAACATCATCCTCCCTCAAACTATATAGAACTTTCTTTAACAGACTTGAGCACCAGCCCTCTTTCCACCACATAAAACAAGAAAAATGCAATGAGCAAAAGTTCTGCTATTGTTGCCGCCATATGATGACGTCCATAAGAACCTAGAGTAATAAATATAAGCGACTAGAAACAAGACACAGAGACTCTTGAGTAGCTTGATCAAAAGTGGTGCCAACTCTAGCAGCTTTCCAACATGCATAGAATTGAATAATCGTGCCTACATCCCCAGCCCAATCCGCAATACATACCCAAGAAAAGCAAAACTTTAAATCAAGAAGCTGTGCTAATCAACCATCAATAATAGCTCTAGTCTAATACAACTCAGTAATACCAAGGAAAAGAAAAACTGTAAACCAAGAAACTGATGCTAATCAACCCTCAATACTAGTTCTACTCTAAAATAACGAGCAAAGCCCCGAACTTTTTGCACATATCCTAAAAACAAGTCGAAATTTCCAAAACAGAGAAAATTCCTGTTTTCAG
>JAOSBO010000008.1:38933179-38945629 GCA_027563915.1 Erythroxylum rotundifolium | reverse complement strand
AATTACTTACATTAACATGCTAATTAAGTCCTCAAAATCATAAAATAAATCAAAGTCTCAAAATATCACTAAATCATGATTAACTTAGAACATTTTTCTAATCATAAAATTGAAGAAATTTGCTAAAACTTCCTTCTAGAGAAATGTTCCTCATTGTCGCAATTTCATAATGCCACCAAAATCATTCAATTTGGAGCACTACATCAAAAGTTATGCTCAAAAAAATTTCAGATTAGTCTTATGCTAACACATTTTCCAGAACTTTATTTCCATCCCAACAATTGACAGCCTTAAAGACTAAATTAAAACTCGATTCCTTCATAACAATTATACTCTAGTTTAATCCAAAGCAAGAATCACCTCATTCTGATTACTAGAACAAAAGTTGTGGCCAAAATACTTTCAGATGTTCCTAATTCAAGACTGAACACTAATCCGAACTTCAATTCAAAAATTGAAAGTCTTAGGGGCTAAATTCACTTTCTTCATATGACTTGTAGCCCCAAGTCTCTATTCTATTTGCCTCAAGAATCAGTCAATCGGATCTCCACAGATCCCGAATTTCGCAAAAGACTGAACCATGTTCAGAAAATTATCTAACTCACTTTGATTAAATCAATCTCATTCAATTTAATCTCAAAAATTATAAATTTCTCATGAAGATGTAGATAATTGTCTTAGGAATCCAACGCTTTGAAAACTAAATCAATCGGATGTCAGACGAGAAAGATATAAGTAAAAGATTGAACAAGGGTCGGATTAGGGGAGGAGAATAGGCAAAAACAAAAGGATTTTTCATATATATATAGCTGAAATTTCCAAAAATGCATAGCTCTTGCTCCCAAACTCCAAATTTAACAAATTTGGTATCACTGCAAAGATTAAAGGAAGTTCTACAACTTCCATGAAGAACTCATAAACTAATTCAGCCTCTAATGTGATCAAATTTCTCATCAAATATTCTGTACATTCCTAAACAATAACACAACTTTGAAAAATTCTTTCTTTCAACTCCAATGTCCGAACATGTCATATTCTATATCAATGCGAAGATCAGAAAGAAACCTACAACTTTCATGTAGACCACTTTGTCTCATTCAAACCACATAAGTACAGAAATTGGCCTCAAAGCACAGCATACAAAATCCTACACTTATGAGCATTTTCAAAAACAAAGTGAAATAACCTTAACTTCGGAAGATCATAACTTTCAATTCCGATATCAAAAATGATCATACTTTATGGTGACAGAAAGCTTTCAACAGAAGCTACAAGTTTCATGAAGATCATTTTCTCAATTTCAGCCTAAATCAAAAAGTCAACTATTTATCCCCAGGGGTCCAACACTTAAGCCTTGTTAAGCATCTTCATAGCCTCTCTTTTAGTATTCTTAATTTTTATATAGTTCTTTTTGTTAAAGTAAATTCAGCTCCTCCTTTATAGCCCTCAATCATGTAATGTACTTATATTCCTCAAGTCCATATACATATATGGTCAGTCCACATTTTATTGCTCCCATAAAGCTAAGTTTATTATCCAAATAATTATTGAATTTGAATAACACCCTTCTCTTCAATTAAAGATTGCTTAGCTGAATTTCAATAGGCATATGGTTTGACCCTGGAGGATTGCTAAATTGAGCAAATTTATTAGGAATGTTTAAGAGCATACAAGAGTTCACCAAGGCTCTATCAAGCTTCTTTCTTTATATCCACTCCCCATATTTGTTACTCAAGGTACACAAATTTCCCCTAAATATGAGATCAGATGCTTTTATATGCCTAAATAATTGATTAGCTCTTCCTTCTACCTCTTTGGATAATAATTGCAGTTAAAATATATCAAAAGAATTCATAGTGTTGTACTCCCTATTTTTAGAGCCGCTAAGTCTTTCTATAGTACCTTCCTTTGTGATTTTAAATTTGCCACACAAATCACTATTATATCCATTCTTATTATGCATCTTAAAAGTATAATTTAAATTTGGATGAATTGGTCAGATTGTGTGAAATGTAAAATTGGGTATGCTCAGGGTTATATAAAATAAAAAATAAAATTTTAATGCTCAATATGATTACTAAAACTGTGTAACTTCTTATGAATGAACCATAACCCCTTTTAAAGTTGTGAAGGACTTATTTTAGTCTCTTAGAGAACAAAAATAACTATTTTTTAAGGACTACAAAATCACAGAGCATATGCTGCTTCCTGGAACCATTAAGTCCTTTGGGTGCCATATAATAAGATTCACTATGTATGGGGAAGGAGAATTTGATTCTTCCTCTTAAAATTATGAATATGAATTTTCTTAAAATGTGATTTGCTAACACCTTGAAGGTGTTCCAAGATCGTGGAATTTATGGCAAACACTTTTCAGTTCTCTTTTATTTCCTAGGAAGATTCAGTTACGCTATTGTTTTCTTCTCATTACTTTGGTAGTAGGGTAACACGTAACACCTTATTAATTCTAAGTGTTGATACCTTCAATATCACCTTTTTATATAGTATGTCATCTAAAGACTACTCTAAAACTTCTCCAATTACCATTTCATCATAATTTTTAGATGTTTATTTTAGAATGACTTCACTTGCCATTTCCTTAGAGATTATGTAGTCACTCATAACTTCATCTACCTTATTCATAGATTGGTTACAGCGCTTCAGCTTACACTATCTTATCTTGATTCCTTTTACTTTACCCTATGACAATTTTTTACCAGTGGTGACCTAAGCTTTGGCCTTTCCCTTACTTTGCCTCCATTTGTAAGTAGTTGGTACTTTTGATTTAATAAGCTTCCCTTCTTAGGAATTTAACGTACCAATTTAAGGTTTGGGATTTAATAGAAATACCATGTAAACCTGTTCTTGTTTGTATATCATATCAAAGGGAGGATATCAATAGGTATGTGAGTTGATATTATAAATGTGAATATTATGTAAAGAGTTATCAGTATGCCATAAAAGTCATTGGTGGTCAAAATGTTTAGTCGAAAACTAAAAACTAAAAACTTGAACAGCATATTACTTTTATTGATTAAGAAGATGCTTAGAAAGTCTTAAAAAAATCTAAAAGAAGGGATAAATATGAAGAATCACATAATCCAAAAAGTTAAGCAAAGTTGGAGTACTAATGAGATTCAACTTTGCTTTGAAGTTTGTCATAATTAAACAGGGCGCAAAAATAAGGGTCAACTTCTAAGAAAATTTGAAATTACTAAGGTAATTATATACTTATTTATAACTATCCACAAGCTAAATACTCTTACAAATTTTACATTTATATTGCATAAAAAATGAGGAATGCCATTGAAAAATCCATCACTTACATCCAACATTGATAGTGGTGCAAGAAAAGGTGGCAACTAGTATCTACATGATCTAACACTATAGCGTCTATCTTAAGAAAGTGATGGTGAGTGAATATTCACTTTTAATCTTTAATTTCCCTTAAACGTTTTTACATATCATAAATATTTATGCGTATAAAGACCACCCAAAAATATGGAGTAATATTTGGAGAAGTTAGAAATAACATTTTTTTGCAGTTTGTTACCAAATTATAATTTTTAGCTAATTATTTATTATTTATTTGTAATTATTGATGGTATACAATTTGTTTATGATATTTTATAGATGGGTGAAAGTCAATTTAAGTTGTTTGAACTAACTCAAGCTTTTCAAAATACAGATGCTTAAATAATAACCACAAATAGCAGGAGACCTAAATTAAAGGGAAAAATTAAATCCAAACCAAATCTCAAGTTAATAATGGTGAATTTACAACAAAATGAACTATGTTCAAATATTGTGTTGTGATTTGGATTTGGATGATAACTTTGTATTGTGAATTGGATATAGATTTGAACTTTGTATTATAATCTGGATATGGATTTACAAATTGGTATATTATGTTGGATTGATATATTTGTGTTTTGCAAATGGGTATATTTTGTTGCAACTTGGGGAATGATATATTATGTTAGATCGCTATATTTTTCTTCTGCAAATTGGTATATTATGTTGTGTTTTGCAAATTGGTATAATGTGTTTTGAGGATTAGTATATTATGTTGGATTGGTTTATTTATGTTTTGCAAATTTGTATATTGTGTAGTTTATGCAAATTGATATATTGTGATGTGTTTTGGGGATTATTATATTACGTTAGACGTTATATTTGTCTTTTGCAAATTGGTGTATTATGTTTGCATTTAACATATTTATATATTGTGTTTTGCTTTGAGTGTTAGTTTATTATGTTGGATTTCTATATTTGTCCTTTACAAATTGGTATATTGTGTTGGTATTTTAAAAATTTAGGCATATTGTATTGTGTTTTAAGATTGCTTTTTTTTTTCAAAGTGATATATTGTGTTGGTATTTTAACAATTGAGGTATGTTCCATAATACATCTGCATAACCCTTGAGGATTTATCACACAACTGTATTTTAACAATTCATAGCTTCCAAATATAAATAATAAAGAATAACTTTGAAATATAGATATTATAAATCCATTAAATGCTCTCAAAGTAAATAACTAGGAGTTTTAGTGACACAAATATAAACTAATAAGATATAAGTAAACAAAAAGCTTTATCCTGAATACTAATGATTGCTAATATACATCAGACGCCCATGATAAATAGTCACATGGAAGCTACAAAACAAAAATACAAATACAAACCAAACTTATATGAAATTTTGAAATGTTTACAAGACATTTACAATTTGAATGATCATTATTCAATTGCATAACATTAACATCATATAAGTTATAAATGAAATAATTATAAAGCATTGGTAAAAAAATATAAGGGCAATACTCTTATCTATATTATTGCATTGATTAAAATGTTGACCAATATTAGGCTTAACATTTGATATATGTAAATTCATCTTGTCATTATAATTGGGACAATCAATATAGGGAATCTAAAAAATTACTCAAAATGATAATATCTGTATTATATTCTAAATTTACTAACAAAAATTACTAATCTAGCTTTATGATTGAACATAATGCCTTCTTTTAGAAAAATTGAGAGCATATCCTTGTAGCTTCTATTAAATTTTCAAAACAATAATAAATAGCATTCTTGAATCCACTAACAATGCCTTCACACTCTTCCCATGTCAAGTATATACCAAATATAGATGCAATAAAAGCCAATCATATTTTATCTGCAACCATTTTTTCCCTAATACACACGATGTAGTTAAATTTGATTAACATAATATAGTTAAAATAATGCTTTGTTTCATGAAAGTAATAAGCATAATTGGAGAACCAATGGTAGTTTAGAAGTCCCTTACAATAAATAATGAAGAAGTCCTTATATAGCAAACATAGCCATGGAAAATCAACTTGAAAGTTTAATTTTATGTTTTCAAATAACTATTGTACTAGCTGGTTTGCAAAAATTGAAGGGATAAATTTTCAAAAACTTTCAATCTATAAAGAGGACATAATCAATGTCTTAAGACAATTTGAAGAAGAATGTTACTTCAGTAGTTTACCATATTATGTTATAAGAGGAGTATCAAATTCTATACTCTTAAGCATAGTAATGTCAACTTCTACATCTAAGTTATCTTACTAAAACAATAAGCTAGATTAGGTAATTGCAATAGGAGCTTTATAATTGATAGGGAAGGAAGCAAAAATAGAAATGTACTAAGGAAGAACAAGCAATCACAATATGAAATGTACTTATTTAAGGTAAATGTACCAGAGCAATAATGAGGAAGCAAAGCACAACATTAGACAAGGAAGGGAAGAATAAAATGAACCAGAATTGAAGTAATCGCAATTAGAGCTCTAAAATCAATAAGGAAATAAGAAAAAATGCCAAATAAAATCAAACCCAAATAGGTTTTAGGGAGAAGTAAAATAAATTAGGTTTAAATTTTCAAATTTAATAAAGTAATAACTAATTGGTCGGAAAATATTATAATCTTGGCAACTATATAGCAAATACAAAAAAGATAATGTGGCATGTCAAGTCAACACCATGAATAGGAAACTTAACATTGGTCTATTTTCACAATGAATTAAAAGTTTAGGTATTTTACTACTAACCTTTAAATTTTGATCTAGACTTACAAAATTGAGAGAACTTTGAGATTTTTTTTACAATTTACCTTTGTAAAAAAAACTTCACCATAACATTTTTAAATTTTAATAAGACCCACTCTTGAATCTTGTCTCTCTCTCCTAATTTATATCAAACAATGTTATCCATTTGTCTCTATCAATATTCTACCCCTTTATCTTCATGTACATTTATTCCATGTAAAATCATAATAAAACTAAAAAAAACAATTGATTCTATGAAAAATACATCCTTATTAAGATTAGCATATAATTTATGTTCCGTTAAAAAAGCAGCATGAATGAGGTAAGGACTTTTCATGGATTGGCAAATTTTTATAAAAGAATTTAGTTCTATTGCATCACTTTTACTTGAATTTGATAAAAATAATATTGTATTTAAGTGGAATGATGTGTGTGAGAAAGCTTTTAATACCTTAAAAGATAAATTACTTAGTACACCTTTGTTATGTTTGCTTAATTTTAACAAAACCTTCGAGGTTGAATGTGATGCATATAGAATTAGTATAAAGGTTGTTTTGATGTGGGATTTTGAACTGGTTGCTCACGTAATGAAAAGATTAATGGAGCAGAATTAAACTATCCTACTTATGATATGATCCATATGTATTAGTAAAAATTCTACAAAACATGATAGCACTACTTATGACTAAAGGAACTCATAGTCCTTTCTGATAATGAGATCTTGAAGTTTTTGAAATCATAAGGTAAGCTTAATAAGAGATATACCACATAGATAGAGCTTTACAATAATGGAAAGGAAAACTTTGTAGTTGATGCATTATCTAAAAAGTACACATTGCTTACTTCATTGTAAACTAAATTATTTGGTTTTGAGTTTAATAAAAATTTATATGCCAATGATATTGATTTTGGAAAACTATGGAATACATGTTCTAAATGTGGGTATAACGAGTATTATAGGCATGATGAATTTTAATTTAAGAAAAATAAATTATGTATGCCGATATGTTCTTTACTAGCCTAATGAAGAATTTTGGCATGAAAAAGATTTTAGTTATATTGCATTAATATTTTTATTAGCCTAATATGAAATATGATAGAAAATCTACTTGTGATAAGTGTATAATATGTGAGCAAAGAAAATATAAAATAATGTTGTACGGTTGGTATACACCTTTATGTATACCCAATTAGCCTTGGATTCACATATGTGGATTTTGATTTAGGTTCTTAAGTGGTAAATATAGAATATTTGCTGCATAAGATGGTGCATTTTATTGTATGTTCTAAAACTAATGATGCAACCTATATTATTGATTTGTTCTTTAAAGAAATAGTATATTTGCATGGATTGCCTAAAACTATAATAAGTGATTGAGATATTAAGTCCTTAAGTCATTTTTAGCATATTTTTTGGAATAATTTAGGAACTGAACTCTTATTTTGTATTTTTGCACATCCTCAAATGGATGGACAAACTAAAGAAGTTAATAGGATTTTTACTACTTTGTTATATGTTATCATTTAAAAGAACTTAAAAGTAATGAGAGACATGTTTGTTACATGCTGAATTTGCATGTAATAATTTGGTTCATGCTATTAGCTTTTATTCTCTTTTTGAAGTTGTGAATGGATTTAATACTTTAATATCTTACCTTTGCCTACTAATGAATGCACTAACTTGGATGGTAAACATAAGGTAGATTTTGTTAAGGACTTACAAGTCAAGGTTTGTGTTAACATATAGAAAAAGAAAAGGCAATATTAAGGCAAGCAAATAAGGGGCACATAAGGCTATTTCTCAACTTGGAGATTATGTTTGGGTTCATATGTATAAAGAGAGGTTTCTTACATAAAGGAAGTCTAAGTTGGAGCCTAGAGAAGATAGACCTTTTCAAGTATTTAGAAAGATCAATGGCATTGGCTAAAACTTAGATTGTCTAAGCAACTACGATAATATGAGTGCTACTTTTAATTAGATGATGATATGGAGAATATTCTTTTCCTTTTAAAATTCCAATTTAAGGATTTTATACTTATCAAGGTTGTCTTATAGATGTAATTCGGATCAAAGCTTTAACAATAGCATTTCATAGCCTTTTTTTTTCACTTTTGTTAAATTTTTTTGTTCTTTAATAAGAAATTAATATGATCTTATAAAAGCAATTAGTGGCTATAACAAGTAGATTTTATTAGGGTTGAGTTTCTTTACTTGATTTTAAACACGATCCTAGAGTTATAATTATGAGTAATTTGTGCTTTAAGTGATTTGGAGTCTAAAGTTCACATTATGGTTGAAATGTCAATACACTTGATAGTCGTTACAAGGGGCTGAACGAGGCAAATAAAATTTTTTAAGTGCCCTAATTTCTTCTTTACTTTGTCAGCCCCAATAGTAATTTCTTCTTCTCTTGCAGTATACTTAACCCTTTGATTTATTAGTGATGCGAAAGTAGAATCAAAAAGCTTCGAAGCATATTTCATAGGCTAAAAATACAAACACTACACGAGCACGAGAGGTAGGCTTCTTTGCTCCAATTTCTCTTTGAGACCTCTGAGAAAAGAAGAGTTCGAATACGAGAGTAAAAGAGTGAAAAGCAAGAGAATGTTTTTCCATATAATATTAGAGAGGAACATGCAACTGCATCCTCGCTACTTTGGTCGCAATCTCAGAGAGAATCTCGCCACTAAGCTCATGAAAGATGTCGAGGGCACTTGCAGGTTACTTCTTCTTCTTTACTTTATCAGACCCACAATTCGTTCTGTTCCTATTTAATTGACGGTGCGATTTTTTTTTTCTGTAAATAAGGGAATTTCTTTTAACTGCCCAATCTGCTTCTGTTTAAAGGAACTGATTTGTTGAAGAAATAATTATGTGACTGATTGTTTGGGCTGACTGGTTGTTAATAGATGTAATAGCGACCGGTGAAAACTTGAGGGTCTTTGGCCCCTTATGCTTATTCTCTGTGTAGACCTGAGAGGGGGATGGAAAAGGAACTCCATTGGATGATATTTCTAACTCTTGAAGCAACATATGATATGAGTTGACAAGAATTGCCTTGCTTAGAAGTTTTCTATCATTCCTATTTATTTATGTGAACAATTTACTGTAATTTGGAGTCTAAGAAGCCCTCATATCGATCTCAGCTAGGAAAGGGAAGAATACTGTTTACATCGCAAATACCTCAAATTGAATGCTTGTCATTGGATTCGTAAACCAGTTCAGAGATCCATCTTTCTGATGGTTGAAACTGAAAGCCAATTAAAAGATCAATGATTCTGATGGTTGAAAATGAAAAGTTTTGCACATTTTTAGTGCTGAACGATGACAAGACCACTTTTTTTTTAAATGTTTTATGCCATTTTTGTTATACAGTGCCTCTTTTTTGCAATATGACGTGTTTGAGTTTCATGATGCTAAGAGCAAATCATAGTTTCAGCATTCCTTAAACTGCTTTGTGATTGATAATTCTTTTACTGGTAAAAATAGTCTAGGAATAACCAACTAAAAAGTTCTCTAGATATTGGCAGTGGAAGACATGGGTTTGTGGTGGCAATAACAGGCATAGAGAACATTGGAAAAGGATTAATCCGAGATGGGACAGGATTTGTCACATTTCCTGTTAAGTACCAGTGTGTTGTATTCAGACCATTTAAAGGAGAGATTCTGGAAGCTGTTGTTACCATGGTGAACAAGGTATGCATCCCTCTCTTACTAATCAAGTGATTTCAGTGTTGCATATAAATTGTTGTGGAGTTGTAATGTGGTCAATTTATAACTCTATTCACATTTCATGCAGATGGGTTTTTTTGCAGAAGCTGGGCCAGTTCAAATCTTCGTTTCAAACCATGTAAGTTTTGCGTAACATTTGATAACGTGTCCCTAACAGGATTTTGAGCTTCATGTCTTACTTTGTGTTAGGGCATTGTGCTTTTTCTTTATGTTCATGAATTTTTGACTCTTGTAAGTTGCAGTTAGAATATTTAATCATTTTCAGTGATATGATGTTGGCTACCCTAGTAGACATGCTTGTGTTGATTATATTCTGGAGGAAGGTTGTCTTCCAGTTGAAAGTCCTGCTTTGTTGTTCTGCTTTTCCATCTTTTGATGTAGGGCAGACCAAGTAAAAGCAAGTACAGCAACAAGGGAAAGAGAATCAAGAGGAGAGAGAGAGGGGGATGGGTGGGGGGTATCGCACTTTGCTTTTCCACTTGTCTGATTTTGTGAGTCTTATCAGTAGTATAGTTAAGGTTTTGGGGACTTGAAATTTTTCTTATGAAGATTGTGGACAGTTTGCACGAAAGGCACTTCTCTTTTCCTCTCATTCTAGGCTTATCTTTTCAGTATTCTCTCCTAAATTAGTTTTGCCAAAAGGCTGTTCCTTATCTTCTTTTCTTTTGGCTGTTATTGGACCAATTTATGGGCGATTACCATGACCCCTACTCAGCCTCTTCTGTTACTGAACTCCAGACCTTAGTTTCTAGGATGAGGGATTGCTATGGCACGGTTCCCTTCTTGCTTCAGGACTTCTCATTGCTGTTTGTTTGCATTGATCTTCTATAAAAAAAATTTGCAAGTTTTCCTTTGTTCATGCTCTTGAGGATGAAGCGGAATGGTCTGACTCTCGAAATTATAGGCTTTTATAATTTCATCTTGCATGCATTATGTACTGATGTTCTCTTTCTGTGTTTTGTAGCTGATACCAGATGACATGGAGTTTCAGTCTGGGGATATGCCAAATTATACAACTTCTGATGGATCAGTATGTCTTGATTCCACCTTATACTTGACAGAGCATGAGTTTCTTAACATTTTTATTTGAATGGTTTATTGTTGTTTTTCAGGTTAAAATTCAAAAGGACTGTGAAGTGCGTCTAAAGATCATTGGAACTCGAGTTGATGCAACAGAAATTGTAAGTTTTTAAAGTTTATTGCAGCTTATTGGTTGATATGTCTACCATTTTTTTTCTTTTTCGTCAAACTTCAGGGGCTTTAGTGTGTGAACCTATGTTTTGGGTTAAGGTTAATTTACATAAACTAGAATTTATTCCAGGGGATCCAGGTTGGGTTGATGGCTGGCCCCACTGGCAGTTGTGCCCATCAGTTTGTGTCTCTAGGCGATTTACTTTTTTTTTTGGATAAATAATTGTTTCTACGTGTTTGATAGCTTAAAAGAGAGGAAAATTTTGAAATCCTGAAGAATGCCATGATATTTTGAAGTTCTATCCTTGTTACTCATGCGCAATATATGTAGGTAGTGCACACACATATATTTGTGATGAAGTCTAATGGCATTTCTCTTTGTATTTTTGCAGTTTTGCATTGGCACCATAAAGGACGACTTTTTGGGTGTGATTAATGACCCTGCAGCTGTTTAGTGTTAGTTTAGAAGATACCATGCAGTTTCTTTCTATGCATTGCAGAATGTCTGGTATTAAGCGTGTGAATTTGAGATCAGACCCCTTACAGAATGTGATACTCTACTTCACGAAGTGGATTAAAACTTCATTTCAAGCACAGTGAACATTATCCCGGATTTTGTTGTATCCTTAAAACTTGCAGGACATTGTTGTTGCAGGTTAAACGCTTGTAATGTAGTTCGTGCCTTATAAAGTGAATGAATCTCTCGTCGTTGCTTTCGGTTACCGTAATGGATATGGATGCCCAGTGGTCGTTTCTCTGTTATCCAATGTTGCCTGCCAGATCGATAGGTTTCCAAGTTAGCTAATTTGAGTTTATAATAACTAAAAGCCTACTTATGATGGCCATAACAGCCTAGTGAATTTATATTTTGGTTTAAATATTATACAAATAAACATTAATAAGCAAATTTTCTTTTTTGGTATAGAAATTTGTCTTAAATGAACAGTAGCTGGGAAGAAGGTGTTGAGTTGAATGTGTTACATGAACATGACGTGTTTAATATTATTATGAACACCTCGATTTCCAAAGTCTATTTCCGTTCCCAGCGAATAAAATCCACCGACTTCATTTCCTGTATGGTTATGGAAGAAGATAAAAAGAGTTTTGCAGCAGCCATCAAAAAGCACTTCCCATTTGTTGACTGGTCAATTGCAGCTGCCACCAAAAAGCACTTGCCATTTCTTCAAAAAATCTAATTGACCATGAAGCTTGAAGACCATTCTCACCAGCAGTAAGAAGCTTTAGACAGTCTCAATGTGGGCTTTTCACTCTCCTCAACACACTCATCCCCCATTGCAGGCGAACTGCATGACTCGTTCCTTTGTAAAACCAGTGATTTGTTCCATAGCCTTGAACCCAACTACCACGGCTGCCAATAACAATCAATTAATTCAGTCTTTGTGCAAGCAGGGCGACCTTAAACAAGCACTTAAGCTACTGTCTAGCGA
>JAOSBO010000008.1:38881321-38891401 GCA_027563915.1 Erythroxylum rotundifolium | reverse complement strand
AGAGGTTTTGGATTTGTCAATTTTGTGAACAGGGAAGATGCTCAGAGGGCAATCAACAAACTCAATGGCTATGGTTACGATAACCTCATACTCAAAGTGGAGTGGGCTACACCAAGGTCAAATTAGAGTATTATTTCCTTTATGAGGTTTTGAATCTTCATTATGTCTTTTATATTGCACGTATACAATAATTGGTTAAGGGGTGCGCTTAATTTGTTTCTGAGATTTTGTTCGATTGTTGCACGTGTAACAACACAGATTATAGAGTAGATTGTCAGGATAATCTGCAATATTGGCTCCGAATGACTTGCTACTTGAATCCATTATGAGTAATTTCATATGATTCTGTCATTTCCTTGAAAGAAAACAATGTTCATTTTCCATTACTTTTGCACATCGGCGTTTTGCTTTTTTGGATTCAAGAAATGGTATGTTATATCTGTGCTTTCTGGGTGATAAATTGCAACAACAGCGAACTAAGCCCCGTAATTGATGTTAACATCGAGATAATCCACTAGTTGCAAAAAGACGGTACCATACACGCTTGTAGTTAGATTTGTTTCTCTGCCTACTCTTTTCTTTGTTTCGTTTGCTTTATGGAAAACTCGAGCATATAAAGTATGAACTCGGATGAAGTTTGTTTCGTTTGCTTTTAGGCCTATTGTCAGTCTATAAGTCAATGGTAATTTTTTTACTGAAAGATTTGGCAATGGGCGGCTCCCTACACTTTGAAATCCGCCTAACATCCAATTCCATCCTGTTCGTTCGATTCATCAAAAGCATTGGTCAATGCTCATCGATCTTTTTGTTGTAAAAGATTAAAATTTCCATCACCAGAAGTAAACTTTTACTAACTTAAAGTTTCAAATGCAAGTAAGAAAGAACAATAAAAAATCATTAGTAAACTATTTGGAGCTTTGATGAGCATCAATTCAATACATTGATCTTTTAGAATACAACTGAATCAAAGAAAAAAAAATCAAAATCTAGAAAGTAGAGCACTTTATATGCCCAAAAACAATAGGAGTATTTTGTTTCAAAACTCATTTAATGTCTCATATTGTTGCAAATAATCAAAGATTTTTTTTGAAAATATAATCAAAGATAAATGTATTCCTCAGTTAAGGAATTTTTTATTCTTCTTGAAAACAAAAGACTATAAGTATTCTTTGTACCATAATTTATAATTCTGAATATATGATCGAAAAGATTTTTGAATTATTAATTTCAAATTCTTTACGTTCCGTGAAAGAGGACGGAAGAAAGATGAAACCAACAACAAAATTAAAAAAAATGAAGGAAAGATGAAAACTAAGGATTTGTTTGTATCTATTTATTTTTATTTTTGTTTTTTGTTTTTTTCCAAATTTAGTAAAAAATTTATTTGTTTAAGTTTTTAGTTTTAGTTTTTTTATTTTGGTTTTTCCAATTAATTTATGAAACCGAATAAAAACTGGTTTTTTGTTTTTTTTCTTCATAATCTAATTTACTATAAATTAAATATATATTATTTAATTATTTAATATATTATGAATAATTTAATGTTATTTAATTTTTGCAATTAAATTAAATAAAACTAAATTAATAATTAATGATTATAATTAAATTTGAAATATCTTCAAAATATATAAATTTAAAATAAAATTTTGATTTAATAATTAAAATAAATATTAATTTATAAATAAATTTCATTTTAAAATTATATATTTTACGGTAAACCCTAATACACAGGGTTCACAGCTTTGCAAGAGTCGAGGGAGAGTCATCAATTTTACATAACCTTCCCTTTGCATTTTACAAAAAAGTTGTATCTATGACTCTAACTCGTGAAACGAGTAACCTTATCAATTGCTCAAAATTTGCCCTATAAAATTATCTATTTTAATAAATAAAAAATTTTCTTGAAAATTTATTAATATATAAAAAATTAAATAAATTTAATTCTTAAAATAATTTATCTTTAAGTTTTATATAATATGTAATTATCATCAATAGTAAAAATATAACTATATTGTCATTAACAACAAAATAGGTTTTTATTTTTGTTTGAAAGAAAATGAAAACTAAAAATAGAAAACGAAAACGAAAACGAAAACCACAACAAAAAATATATAAGTGAAACCAAATGGTCCCTAAGGTTTTCCTCCATATAGTCAAGTTTCGGGTTGAACCGAACCTTAAAATTCGAACTCTAACTTGACACTAAACTTGAAAATTAAAATAAAAAGTTCAAGTTCATTGTAAAACTCAATTAATTCACATTTACTATGTTGACTTTAAATTGGACTTCATCTCTTTTGTTATCTCTCTATTTTTAAATGTAATTTTGATAAACTTTTTTTTCAACAAATCATATCGGTAAGAATTTACTTATCAATATTGAACATCTCGCTATTCATTGTAACTAGTTCCTAATGCTATTATCAAATATGTTTAGATTTCAGTTTTGTGATTCGCAAAGTATTTATTGTTTTTAATATGTTGATACTTGTTCATGTTTATATTGTCAAACTAAAGTATAAAGGAAAAGGTCAACTTCTCAGTTGATTGTAAATGATATCGTACTTGAAGCTTTTATTATTAAGAAAGAAAAAGCCAACTTCTCAGTTATTGTACCCTTTCAAAATGAATATTTTGATCGTACCAATCCAAGCTTTTATTATTAACACCAAAGTACCCTTTTTTTTATTACAACGAAAGTAAAAATAACAGTATCTCCAGGTTGGGCAATAGGCAGTTCCTTGCAAATCTTGGTGAATAAGTTTCATAACAGTACTCGGAGGTTCCTGGAGGATATTCAGGCATGTTCTTAATAGTACTGCTATCGAGGCCAATCGATTCGCACACTGGCTCCCTTTACGATAGGTATACTACAAAGTCATCTCCCAGTCACGGTAGATCAACGCCCGGGTACCTGCAACCAAAAGATTATTCTTAGACAAGACTAAATTTGAAGCAGATAATATATTAATGATCTCTAAAGAATCCACTTCGACTTCGATGCGGCGATAGCCCCGCTCCCATGCTAATGTAAAGCTCGAATGAACGCTCCACAGCTCAGCAGTCATCGGCGAACCCCCTCTGATATTCTTGAGGAACCCGCCGCACCACTAACCTTGGCTATCCCTAATTAAGCCACCAGCAGTGGTAAGGTATAAGCCATGCTTTATCGCACCATTGGTGTTTAATTTAACTCACCCCTCCTGCGATTTGATCCAGCCAACTAAATGATCCCAGGGCAAGCTCTGCTTTTGAAACACTAGGTGTTCTATAATCCATGCTCTTTCTATCTAGTCTATATAGTCCCACACTCACCGCGATCCGACCACCAGCAGCAGGCAACCCCATAGATAATAGTCCACTCTATCTATTTGACTTGTTCCTTCTTCGTGAGGTTAGACAGCAACCACCTCCCCTCATCGAGATGAAAAAAAACCCGTATCCAATACAGCTGGAAATTGACGCCAGAAGGATTTCACACGCGGGCAATCCCTTAAGTCATGCGAAATTGACTCTTCTTGACCACAAAAATGACAACTGTTATCTCCTAAAAGATGACACGCCACTCTTTGTTGATTGGTGAGCAGTTTATTCTTGGCCACTAACCAAAGAAAAAACCGAATTCGTTGGGGCCCTACCTATTTCCAGATTAAGTCCTACATATGATGGTCCCAATCCGGGATCTGATCTTCGATGAGATCATAAATTGATGCCACTGTGAAACCCCATGTGTGCTGAGACCCTAGGCTATTGTGCCCTCCCCCATGTGTAAGCCGTTAGGTCAAATGCCCGCAATATCCATGCAAACAGTGGAGGGCAGATAGTGTAGGAGCAAACTCCATTGCCAATTGCCATTTGCATTGATATAATCCGACACTGTATTAGAGAGTAAGCTATCCGAAAATTGAGTTATCGCTACGTCAATGAGTGGACCCCAATCCTCCACCCAATTGTCCAGCTAGAAGTGGATACGCTTTTCATTACCTAATTTCCATTTTAACCCTTGCCTCACAAAGCGCCAAGTTGTTGCGATCCCCCTCCAACATACTGACGCTTCAGATTGATCGACCGAAGTGGGGATGGACTGGGTGTCTAGGAGATATTTGGCCCGGAGGACCCGGACCCATAAGGCTGTAGGGTTAGTAATCAGCTCCCATCCTAACTTGGCGAGTAACACGTCGTTGGAAGAACGGATTCGCTACCACCTCCCAATTAACTAAGTGCGTTTTTCGCTAACCTCCCGTCAAGCCCCATATAAAGTCACGCATTAGCTTCTCCAACTCATCACAAAGCTGCCTCGAAAGTCTCATAGCCTACACCATATAGATCGGCACAGACACAATAACTGATTGGGTAGAGTGACCTGTCCTGCTAGGGACAGAGTCTGGGCTCGCCAGCCCGCTAATTTGGAGTGCGCTTTATTGATAATGTATTAATAAGTATTTCTTGTTGTGCGCTCATGAATTAGCGAGACTCCTAAATATTTGCCAAGATTTTGCACACAAGTAACTTGCAATAGTTGACTGAGACTACCCATTGTATCATAAGAAACATTCTTGAGAAAAAAGACCTTAGTTTTAGCCATACTAACTTTATGCCCCGAAACCTTGCAAAAGGAATCCAAAGTCCTTGGAATCACTTGCGTCTAAAGTTCTGTAACTTTTGCAAACAGGACGAGATCATCTGCAAAGAAAAGATGGGATATGGGAGGCCCTGTACGACTCAGATTTATCAGCTTCCAATGCCCTTGGGGCACCTCTGTGGAGATTAGATGGCCTAACCATTCTAGGCACAAAACAAACACATATGCGCGAGAGTGGGTCACCTTGTTGGATACCCTAAGTAGGGTGAAAGGCTCAAAAGGTGAGCCTTGCCACGCGACTTGTATGGATACTGTAGACACGCACTGCATAATGACTGTGATTAAATTATTCAGAAGACCAATATCTATTAGAATGTCGTGGATAAAATCCCAGCTTAGACGATCATACGCTTTTTCCAAATCAACTTTAAGAGCTAGATATCTAGTCGTCCCCTTTTGCTTTCGCATCGAGTGGATAATTTCCTGAGCGATAATAATATTGTCGGATATATGTCATCCCGGTATAAAGCTGCATTGGTTTTCCTCCACTAGAATGTCCATATGGGGTTTCAAATGGTTCACAAGAACTTTAGAAATAATTTTGTACAGCACTGTGCAAAGGCTGATTGGGAAAATTTGAGAGATATTTGACGAAGAGGGTATTTTAGGGATTAAGACCAGAAGAGAATGATTCAGGTCTGGTTCCCAAAGTTCCAACAGAAAAACCTCCTGAATAAATGCCACCATTGTTGGCCTAACCGTGCTTTATTAATTTTGGAAGAATAACGCATTGAATCCATCAACCCCAGGGGCTTTATTAGGATTCATACCAAAAATTGCGTGCTTAATTTCATTTGCATGGATTGGCAATGTTAGGTCATGGATCCGCTCTTCTGATAGCAAAGGGAATGCGCCTGAGATCAGAAAGCGACAATTGCTCCCTTCATCACTAGTATATAGTTGGACAAAAAATGTCCTAGCTAGAAGGTGCAATTGCTTAGGATCTAAGATGAGTACTCTGCGATGGTCCCTAAGGCTCTCAATCTTCAGCTGTTTTCTTTTGAATAACGTGATAGTGTGATAGTACTCGGTATTACGATCCCCCTTTGATAACCATTCACACCTGACTTTCTGGTGCCAAAAGAGCTCCTCCTCACCTAGCACCTGCATCAGCTCCTCACTAAGTTGATCTTCCAGAGCCAAAAGATAGTCCAAGTTGTGATCCTGCATGGCTTGCTGTATACCCTCCAAGCGGTTGAGTATTCTTTTTTTTGGAGAAAATGTTCCCATAGACTGACTTGTTCCATTGCATGAGGTGGTGGGAGAATTTATTTAATGCCTTACTCAAGGTCTCCTCATTAGGAAGCCAATGTGCTGCTACCACCTCATCAAAGCTGACGTGGGTGAGCCATGCATTTTGGAACCTGAGCACTAGGGTTCCTAGAGCCCGGGAAGCTAGGCTGACTAGTGAAATCAACATAGGACTATGGTCCGAACCAAGGAACGGAAGATGTCGGTTCACTGTGTAGGGGAATGCCTCTAGCCAAGTCGTTGAACCAAACCCTCTGTCCAATCTAGCCTAAACAGGGCCTCTTCTTCACGTATATTTGGATCCATCATAGCCCAAGTCATGTAGGCCACACTCATGCACCTAGTGTCGAAACTGTTTCGACACTACCCTAGTGGATGTGGCGCCACTCCTTTTATCTGAAGTTTCTAACTTAGCGTTAAAGTCTCCTCCAACAAGCCAGGGTCTAGACCTGGAATTACCTATTCACCTTAGTAAAGGCCAAAGAAGCTTTTGGGTGGGTAATTGGAGGCTAGCATATACTACTGTAAAATCAAAGTAGCAATTCCCATACTTAACAGTAGTATGAATAAATTAGCGGTGAGCTATTACGACAGATATATCAAAGGTTTTGGACCATAATATCCAAATCCCACCCTAAAAGCCTATAGCTTCTACTCGAAAAGAATAATCAAAACCCAGCGTTTTGGCGACTAAATTGGGGCCACTGATACGAGTTTCCAATAAAACTAGAATACTCGGTTTATAATTACTGATGTAATTATGCAGTATAGTATGAAATTTGGGTCCCCCTGCCCCTTGACAATTCCATATGAGAACCGACATTAAAACAAAAGGGTTAAGAAGAGTACTCTATGACGAAGAGGAATCCACATGGCCTGCTAAGACTTCCTTTGTGCCAGCGCCCTGCGGCTGCCTGCCTAGACCCTCGTCATGACCTCGTTCAGTGGTAGTGTCCATCATCCCCGATGTCCTGTCAGCTGGGTTTGGGGGTTCTGCTAGAAGTTCAGGTTCGCTCCCCCGATACCAACCCCCTTCTTTGGACTCCTCTACACCCTCCATTATCTGTGATTGGTCCTCGATCACCGGCCCCCGCTCGGCAATGACTTGGCTATCACAGATCATTTTTGTGTGAGAAGATATCTCAACCGTGTGGTGATGGGCCCTGTCAGAGGGTTGGATTTGGACTGTGAGGAAGTGGGTCAAGCCCCTTTCGGAAAGACCCATGGCCATTGGGCTGTCTCCTTTAGCTTGCTATATGGATCCCTTAAACTTGCCCTTTGATCAGGCCCGTATGGGCCTTTTGGGCCCAATTGGAGGTGACGCCAAACCCGGATGTCTCCTTGTAGTTTCGGTTAGCCCAGGAAACTGAAGTCGTTGGCCTGTCTTAGATGCAGGGTTGAGAGACGTTGAGGCTGACATTCCCGTACTCTTATCACCCATGACTCCCACCTCTGTCAAAATTGAAAATTGCAAGCCTACTCTCGTAGTATCATAACGTTGTCGAAGAAAGCCGCCCCTTCCTGTCACGTCTGCTTTGAATGAGCTCCCTTCCGTTGGACATGGATCCAAGGTCCATAGTTGTTGGCGTTGCCTGTAGGTTGCGACGATGGTGGTGCGCCAGTCATGAACGTCTGTCTGACCTCTCCTCCCACGCTTGTGTTCGGAATATCAATGTTGGTGGGAGCATGCGGTTTTGTCGGACAACCGCTGGAATCATGCCCCACTAGGCCTCAGGTAAAATAGAGCTGGGGCAACCCTTTGTACGACACCAGAAGGGTCTCTCCATCAAGCTTTACACTAGACCGGATCGGGACGCTCAAGTCGATCTCGACAACAACTCTCACAAAGTTGCCCCTCTACGCTTGTCGGGTTGCTTCATCAAGCTTCACCGTGTTTCCCACCAAATTCCCTAAGGCTTTGAGTATCATGGGGTGGTATCATGCGATAGACAATTATGGAAATCTAATCCATACCATAGCTCGAGTAATTGCTCCCTGGAATGGTCGAAAGTTGGGCGTCCACCGTTGCACCGACAATACTTGTCCAAAGATGACCCACAGTCCATTAATAAGGGTGTTGATGAAGTCGTTTTCTTCAATGAAGTTAACGAGGAAGAAGGCATGCTGGAGATCAACTATCTTCATGGGACCTTGCGGGTGCCACAACATTTTCAACTAGGAATTGAGTACCCGATAGCCGATTCGGCGACCAAGGAATTTGATGACCACTACTTTAGCCCATTATTGATCAAGTTTCTCTTTACGGATTGATTATATCTATATATATATATATATCTGTATATATATATATATATATATATATATATTAACAACTCATGTGCCTGGGCCCGTAGAAAAGCCCAGATTCCCAAGAGAGAGAGTCTGTCTGTGAATGGCAAATATGCCGACGGCACCAGCCTTAAAATAAGATCCCCCTCTCTCCATCGTTTGTGTTTTCAAGCACTCTGCCACAGAGAGAGAGAGAGAGAGAGATACATTCCAGAGAGCATCAACAAGTACAGCTTCTTCTACTACACCCTGATTCCTTTTCATGGCTCCAATTATCGAATCCTGCTGGCTGGTACACTCCTCTCCCCATTTCATTTGTTTCTCCTTTCCTGCTTATGTTTTCTCTTTGATTTCTTTCAGAGCTTTGATGCGTTCTCTGTGCTCGTATTTAGCTATCACTCTGAATCTGTTATGTTATTTGTGGAAATTTGTTACGACCCAGGTTTTAGTCTTTGGCTTCTTTCGCTGCAGTTTAAGCAGCAGCATTTTTCTTTCGTCGGATCTTTGTTTGCTCCGGATTGGCTAATTTAGGAATTGTCTCCGTTGATATTTTGTTTTTGTTTCATATTTCTATAAGATCTCCCGGAGTCGACAACTTTTTATCATGGTTTTTCTGCGGTGTTTGTAAATTCTTAACCTTTGTTTTGTTTGCATTGGACGGTATTGCTGCGTGTTGGTAACTTCTTTTTGGGAATTTCAATGCCTGGTCTTGTTTGGTGTAATATTTTAGTTTCGTAAATGGTTATATGTCTATGGTCTTCAGTGACTTCCGTCTTGTTGTAAATGCAGTATTTGGTCACGCATTTTAGCGACTTTCAATTGGCATGCCTTGGGAGTTTCTTTCTTCATGAGGGTGTCTTCTTCTTATCGGGTCTTCCTTTCATATTTCTTGAACGAGCGGGCTGGCTGCGCAAATACAAGATTCAGGTTTTGCTTTCCCTGCTTTTTTTGTTACTGTTCGTGCAGTTTCTATTAGTTTCTTTGGTGTATCCAGGTTGTGAATTGGTGCTATTCTTTGACTTCTAGTTAGAATAGTAATTTGTTTCAGCTTCTTACTACTGTGGAAGGTGATCTAAAATAAAGACATGGATAAAATAGAGTTCGCATCTGCAGCGTCAAAAATCTCAGCTTAAGGCTTAGTCGACCTGAGTTGGAATAAAAATTAGGTAGCTTTTCTCCATTCCTCCAGAAATGGTTCTATGGCTTTAGCTTTCTTTTTTGATCGATCCACATGTTCTACCCGTAATTCACCAACAAACTCTCCTCGAGTAGATCGTTGCTATTACCCATGAAGCATCCAATACATGGCTGAAGAAATTACTATCTCTATCTTTATATAGATATGCTTACATGTGTGTGTGTATATATATAAAACTTTTGATGACTTTTATTGTCCTTTTGACATTATTTCTGATTGCCTGTTATATGCAGAGTAAGAACAACAGCCCTGCAGCTCAGGAGAAATGTATTACTCGTCTACTCTTGTACCATTTTGGAGTCAATCTGCCGGTCATGCTACTCTCGTATCCTGTCTTCAGATACATGGGTATGCGAAGCAGTTTTCCATTGCCGTCCTGGTATTTTCAGGTTCTTTATATACTGAATCTTGTTTAGTCAGACTGATTCAATAATTGCTGTAAATATTTGCACACATTCTTATTTTGTTTTAGAGATTATCTTTCCTTAGTTTACAGTACAAATTTTCCTATGTTTTAGAGATGATCTTTCCTTAGCTTACAGTACAAATTTTCCTATATATGGAGCATAGATAATCAGATTATTGTTTGGTTCCGCAGGCAAGTAGTTCTAATTCAGATCATATTCTATTTTATCCTGGAAGATTTTGTTTTCTACTGGGGTCACCGAATATTGCATACCAAATGGCTGTACAAGCATGT
>JAOSBO010000008.1:38854283-38866836 GCA_027563915.1 Erythroxylum rotundifolium | reverse complement strand
AAAAAGGCCAATTTGCCCCTAATCACTATGCAAAAAGACCAAATTGTCCTTTAATGAATTTAATTAACCGACTAACTAAATTACAATCATAAAATATTCCACAATGGGCTTATCATCAAATTGACCAGGAAATACTCTTATTAGGGCCAATATGTATTGACTAGATGCTTTAAAAAAAATTCTAATGTGGTCAAAAGCGTTAATATCCATTATTTTCCAAAAGGGCATTTTAAGTCCTAAACGTCCTGAATTCTTGAAATCCATCCAATCGGAATTATTTTCAATCCATTTCAATACCATTAAATTCTAATAGTTATTATGAATATAATCAATTCTTTTCAGGGTCGGGTCCCCAAAAATCACTATTCATGTAAAAATACTATTCACCGAACATAAAATTTACCTTCATTGAAAGGAAAGATTTGGGGTTTTACATGGAACATGATAATTGGAATAGAGGATCTAAATGCATTCTATTGTAAATTCTTTAAGAATGAGTGCCTTATAAGTTAAAAGAATTTGGTGCAAAAGGATGAAAAATATAGTTTTCTAAACTTGAGGCAATTTGATATTTTGATATTAAGTTGTTAGTTTATCAAAAAAAAACTTATTTAATATATATAATTTATTATTTAATATTATATATCATTAAAATTTTTAATATACATTTAAAAATAATTATTATAAAATTTTCTATTATACATTATAGTAATAAATAAATTTAATTAATATTTAACATAATAACATGAATAAAGGACTAAAAGCAATAATAAAGGATAAAAAAGTAATAAATTAGATTAATAAAAGTTAAAACAAATATGAAATGTTATAAATTTATGGGTGATAGAGTTAACAGGTAAGTTATAATACCAAATAATAAATATTAAATGAAAAGATTAGTAAGTGGCAAAGGCAGTCCACTATAAGTTGACTTTAAAATATATAACTCACTTTGTATTTCAACTTTGATGAAGGATTAATGCAAGGGCTTTAGATTTAAAGAAGAAGCGAGGAAAGCTTTGATATAAAATTTCATAAGAGAAGCTTTGGTTTTAGGCAAATAAAAGAATTACAAGGCTTTGGGCTTTGCACAAATAAGGATAAAGGAAGAGAAGCTTAAAACTTCGAAGAAAGTTCGTAAGAAAGCTAAACTTTCTTTGCTACATTTGACTCCTTTTATAGGCATTTTATTTCTTTTTTTTTCATTTATTATATATTGATGAAAATCTTTAAAATGATTCTTCAATTTTATAAACCTACATGTCGGTGCCATTGGAGAGTTTTGTTAATGTAGGCTTAATGTCAATTCAAATTTTCAATTTTTTTGATTGAATTTTTGGATTTATACATATGGGCTTTATATCAAATTGTTCTTATCATCTTCTAACTCTTTATCTTTATTATATTTTAATGTTAATGGAAAAAAATCTAAACTTTAGCAATTATTTCATTATCTCAAAATATTCTTCTTTTATTTTTGTAGTACTTACGCTTTTGATTTTTAAAACAAAAATATTATGGGCTCACTTATTTTTTAGTTTATGAAATGTGAATGCTAGGCTAACCACCCTTTCATGTCTTGTTGGGATGCTTAATAGCCTTGGAAAATTTTGACCAACATTTTACCTAAAATCTCCAGAATAATACTACGACATTAAGTCAAAGGACGGAGTTGGAGTAGGTCCTTTATCAAAAGGAACATTAGTGGCACCAACAATCCAAAAGCCAATGGCTAGGTCAGGGAGATAGAAATACCAAATATTACCATGCCGTCACTCAAAACAAACAATGGCAAGCAAGGATCAATTCATTGAAAGATGCCAATGGTAATTTAATTTCTAATCCTATGAGCCTCCGAAGACTAGTGCACAATTTCCTCGAGGACTTACATATGGATGACAGCCAACCACCCACAGCCCCACATCTACATGGACACCTCCCTCCCCTCCTACCGCATGCTCAAGCTGATCTGGACTGACCCCCCAGCCCTGATGAAGTTAAGATAGCGTTTCACGGTTTGAATCCCCATAAGGCACCAGGGTTTGATGGTTTCACTGCTCTTTTCTACCAATCCCAATGGGAGACCATCAGCCCCTCATTGACCAATTTCATCCAGAGTATTTTTCGGCTTGAAATCTGGGAATCTGAGCTCAACCGTATCATCATGGTTCTTATCCCTAAACTTCCATCCCCAACATCAATTAAGCAATTTTAGCCTATTGCCCTCTGCTCTGTGCTCTATAAAGCTATCACCAAGATCATTGTTAATAGGCTCAAACCATACCTCGATGAGTTGGTAGCCCCAACCTAAGGCAATTTCATCCCTGGGAGATTGATGACAGATAACATCATCGTCACTCAAGAAGTCATTCAAACCATGAAATGCAAATTAAGCCTAAAAGGGATAATGGCACTGAAAGTGGATCTTAAGAAAGCCTATGATAGGCTGTCCTAGGCATTCATTCAAGATACCCTTATTTATATCAACATTCCAGCGTCGCTACTTCAACTCATCATGCAATGCATTACCACATCCTCTATGCAAGTGACCTGGAATGGAAAACTCAGCGATGCCTTTAGACCCTCCCGAGGTATAAGACAGGGAAACCGTCTTTCGCCGTACCTCTTTGTACTATGTATGGAATGAATGGGACACTCCATCAGCCAAGCAGTGACACAAGGAAGATGGAAGTTAATCAAATTAAGTCAATTTTAACCCACTTTAACCCATTTGTTCTTTGTGGATGATCTCCTCCTCTTTTTCGAAGTTTCGATGGACCAAGTGGTTGTTATTCGGGACACCCTTACCTCATTCTATGATGCCTTCGAAAAAAGAGTCAACCAAGATAAATCTAGATGCTATTACTCTAAAAATGTTCTGCCCTCCTTAACAATAGCATTAAGCAGAGCTCTGAACTTCCAATAGACAACTGACCTCGAACGATATCTGGGTGTTCCCTTACTGCACGAACGAGCCAGTAAACGAGCATATCAATACATTCTTAACAAGGATCACCAATGACTCTCTGGTTAGTCGGTCAACCTTTTGGCTTTGGCTGGTCGCATCATATTGACCCAATTTGTTATCAAAGATCTTTCCAGTTACACTATGCAGACGATCTGTGACGAGTTGGAGAAACCAATGCGGCACTTTTTGTAGGGGGCACCAATGGCAAAAACATCCCCGTCGTAAATTGGGAGGAAGTTTGTAAACCGAAGGAGGTGGGGGGCCTTGGCATTCGAAAAATTTGCGCTACCAATGACGCTTTCCTAGAGAAATTAGGATGGATGCTGATTACCAAACCACATGCTTTATGGGTTAAAATCCTCTCTGCCAAATACAACTTTGATGCCAATAATATCCCCACCAAGCTGGTAGCTAAAGGCGGGTCAATGATCTGGAAAAGTTTAAAGGCCATTTGACATCTCGTTCTTCAGGGCATACAATGGATGGTAGGCGATGGTACTAGGATTCACTTCTAGATCGATCCATGGATTGTGGGCTAACGGCCCCTACTCGACCATGCTACAACCTCAATTCCCGATTCCACTCTCCCCCTCAGTGTCCAACAATTGGTGGATTTAGACGATAATTGGCAATGGGATGCTATTCAATCCTATCTTCCGACCTTGATATGCAAGGCCATAGCTGACATGTTCCCCCCAAAGTCATACTTGGGACACGATAAGCTGATTTGTTGTTATTCCATCACTAGAGAGTTAACAGTCGCCTCCGCATACTCCTTGCTCATAGACAAGGAAGATGACCCACCTCACGGGGTTTGGAAGGAAATTTGGTGCTGGCAGGCCCCGCAACACATCCAATCCTTCCTCTGGCTTCTTGCTCACTATCGTCTCCTCACTAATCAACATCGAGTCCGACAACATATCACCATAGATGGTTCGTGCTATGATTGTCGAGTAGCTAAATCCTCAATTCATGTCACGAGATTGCGTCAAAGCCCGCCAAGTGTGGAACACTTTTCCCTCACTTGTTCTTCCCTACTATTTCTTCACTATGCTTGAGCACGATTGGATCATTAAAAATCTCCAGCATCACCGCCGCGTCCATGAGCATGACTGGGTGATCCTGCTTGGCACTACTTGTTGGTTCCCATGGACATAGCAGAATCTGACCTTATTTGATGCACATTTTACTTAGCCTTCCTCACCCGACAATTTCATCTTCTCTTATACAGGTCGATTCAAAAGGTAGCTGATTGGCGAAACCGAGATGATATTAGCCCTTGCCCTCATCACCAACAATGGATCAACTGAGGCAAACCTCCAACGGGATGGGTGAATCTCAACACCGATGGAGCCAACAAATGCACCTTATCCACAGCCACAGTTGGTGGTCTTCTACGAGATAGTTCAAGCAACTGGCTCAGATGATTCACCCAAAATCTTGGTTGATGTTCACCAATGTATACGAAACTCTGGGGAATTGTTACTGGGCTCACAATTGCGTGGAATCTGGGATATCGTTGGATCGAGCTTGAAGTGGACTCCAAAGCAGTAAGTCATATGATTTCGTCAGCAGCTAACCGATCCAAGGCCCTCAATCCCATCATTCAAAGCATCCATGAGCTGTTTACCGGGAACTGGACTATTGCACTTCGACATATATATCGAGAGAGCAACAGATGTGCTGATTGGCTAGCCAACTATGCCATTCAATTTGATTTGGGGTCACTTATCTTGATTCATACCCATTGGGTGCCACTCTATCCTTCTAGAGGATATGTCGGGGATCTGCTTCCCTCGACTCATTTTGTAATCTATTTTGGTAGCTTCCTTTTTCTATAAAAAAAGGTCTCGTTTGTACTTATATTTTCATGTCATTAGTAAGTTTGGATTGTAAGATCCATTCTTAAGACTTAAAATATTTTGAAAATTATTTTATCAAAATAATTGCTTTGAAAAATTCTTGTGTTAAAATTTGTAAATCTTTTGAAAATTGAGTTTTGTAAAATATTTTATTTTAGATCATTTAAAACAATTTTTTGTTGCATTTTTAGTAACAATTTTTTTATGAAATTTGTTTCTAAAGTCTTTCTTCAAGAGAATCCATCAGAGGTATAACTAACTCTAGGGTTGTTAACAAGTACTATTGTTGGTTTATGCCCTACAGTCAATCGTTTTGGTTGTAGTTTAATGACAAATTATTTAAAGGAATTCTTTATCTTGTACATGTATATATATATATATGATAAAATCCATGAGATAATTAGACATTGCAAATGAAATTATAGTGAGATTATAATTATGAGATTCATATTGCATTTATGTATTATTCCAATAGAACGTAAAAAGACTAACACGCATTTTGTTTTTCCTTATGAAGGAAGTAGTTGATTCATAGGCTAAAGTATAAAGATACTTAAACAAATGTGTAGGTGCTTATTAGAGAACAAGTTCATTGAATAGACCTTATATGAGAAATCCATTTGAAACATTACTTGTATGTCTATGGAATTCTCATTGTGATGATTGCATAAGTGATCCTTTAACTTGAGGTCTTCAAAGTTATCTTGTACAGGGATTGCTATGTTTTGATACTACTTATGATATATTTAATCATGGGTCATTTAATTGATAGTCATTAGATGTAGCATAAACTATATGGAGATAGTTGAGTGATCAAGATAGGATTCATCACCCTATAGTAATTAGGGAGAATGTTTCATTGTTCTCAGTTAGTATTGATTCAGGAAATTCTTGGTCAAGGTGAAATGATGCTTTATAAATAGTTTACAAATGTCATTAATTGAATCGATATCAAATGGGAAAGAACTAATATGATTAGACTCAAAATAGATTAGACATTAAATTTATGCTTTACGTCTAATCGAAACATTGAATGATGAAAGGATTAAATTATACATAAAAATTATGCACGAAAAGGTTAGTCAAAACTACTTTAACATTCCAAAATATTTGGGTAGTCTTGATATGTTGCTAAATGCCAATCATGATCAATGATTATAAATTGATTAATTATAGAATTAGAGATACATTAATGAAGCCATAATACATTTTTTGTTTAGTGGAAATGATTAATTGGATCAACAAGTTCTTTAGTGAATTTGATATAGTTTCTTTGCATTGTTCAAAACAATAATGTACTATCGAATATTAGAGCCATTGAGCATGTTGAAGGAGCTAATATCTAATCAAAAATCCACGAATGTGGTTAGAAAAAATTTCTTAGTTTATGATAATTAAGATGTGGGTTGTAAGATTTAATTAAGTGCTCACTATTTAGAATCTTGTAGAATTCTCCCATTAAACCACTGTCCTATTATTAGAATAATTGCCATATGGTAATATGGTATGAGATACTTAAACAATTGGCCTAGTACAAGTAGGACATTGTTGCTTTATGCCCTACAGCCAATCGCTTTGGTTTTAGTTTAGTGACAAATTACATAAAGGCATTCTTTATCTTTTACATGTTTATATGTATATGATAAAGTCTATGGGAATCAAATTATAATTATGAGATTCGTATTGCATTTATGTATTATTCCTAAATGTTCCTAGTAATTGCCCTATTGAAATGGGACATTAATAGAACATAAAAAGACTACCACACATTTTGCTTTTCCTTATGAAGGAAGTAGTTGACCTCATAGGCTAAAGTATAAAGATATTTAAACAAATGTGTGGGTGCTTATTAGAGAACAAGTTCACTGAATAGACCCGATATGAGAAATCCATTTGAAACATTACTTGTACGTCTATGGAATTCTCATTATAATGATTGTATAAGTGATCCTTTGACTTAAGGTCATTAAAGTTATCTTGTATGGGATTGCTATGTTTTGATACTATTTATGATCTATTTAATCATGGGTAGTTTAGTCGATAGTCATTGGATGTAGCATGAACTATATGGAGATAGCTGAGTGATCAAGATAGGATTCATCACCTTAAAGTAATTAGGGAGAATGTTTCATTGTTATCGATTAGTATTGATTCAGGAAATCCTTGGCCAAGATGAAATGAGTCTTTGTAAATAGTTTACAAATATCATTAATTGAATCAATTTCTAATGGCAGAGAACAAATATGATTAGACTAAAAATGGAGTAGACATGAAATTCATGCTCTATGTCTAATCAGAACATTGTATGATGAAAGGATTGAATTATACGGAAACATTATGTAGGGAAAGGTTAGTCAAAATCACTTTAACATTCCTAAATATTTGGGAGGTCTTGATGCACTGCTAGACACCAATCTTAATCTATGATTATAAATTATCTAATTCTAATTATGAATTAGAATTTGAATTTTTAATCATTGCCAAAATATTGGGGAACCTAATAGGTCTCACATATAGAATGAGTTGAAGAGAGTAAAGTTAATATAATCAAGTTGGACTTAGTTGTAAAGTTTGAGAAATTTTTTAATTAAAAATGAGATATTTAATAAATAAGGATCAATATGAGATATTGAATCTTATATGAACATAAATGGTATTTAACTAGAATTATTTGTAATTGTAATTACAATTTAATTGAAACTAGAATTTAATTTCAATTAAATTGGTAAATGTCCAAAGCTTATTATAAATAGGCTTAAGCTCTATGGAGCTAACACTTCTTGCTTAACCCTCTCTGTAAGAATTAAAGAGTTCTCTCAACACATTATGTGGATATCGTTGAAGACTGGAAATTTTGTGTGGCTACTGTAGTTTAAATGGATCAGTTTTAGGAACAGTTTGAGGGATACGATAAGATTATTGTCAAGCATCGGAATAAGGTACAAATTAAGTTGATGCTTTATTATGATTTATGTTAATCCTTTTATAGAATTAAAGAGATCTTGGTTTCTGGAAATCAAATATTACAAAATAGTTTCATAATTATTTCACTGCGAACAGGACCGGATGTCGACCCAGATTCCCATCAACTATATTCTTACATTTTTTTAATTGTAGAGGGGATGCCTCACCTTAGGCCTTAGGCAGAAAAAGAAAAACTTTTCCTTCTTTCAATATTTCCATTCAAGATTTTATTAATTGTTTGATATTGAGTTTTGTTATACATAAGCTTTACTGATATTTTGGGGAGATGTTTTTTATTTGAATTATTATCTGGACAGAAGGAATTCTCAATCAAGAATAAAACAAATTGTAACACCCCATATTAAGGGTTAGAATATTAAGGAATTTCAATGCATGGTATATTTGGCATAATTGAGTTTATTTGCTTATTAGTTCATATACATTTTTGGACTCATACCAATATCTTGTGCATGCATTCATGACATTCCGAGTATAATTGAGTTATTAACATGAATAAAAATGTGATTTGGCAATTTTGATAATATTTCGAGAATTTTTGAATTTTTTGGTGAATTTAGAAAAATATTGAAAGTTGAACCAATCCTAGTGTGACATGTAGACTGATTAAAGATTGACATGTGGCATCATTAATTGTGTGACAAATGGCACATTGACATGTAGCATTTATATCTGAAGGAAAAATGGCTCTCATGCTTTGGGCCATGTGTCCATGAGTTAATTGAACATGTAATCAAGTTGGAAAAGATGAAGCTCATTGTTTGTTCTTCGGTTTTGCTTGGTTTTTCCTCAACACTAAACCTTGCTTTTCACTCACACTACTGGTGATTTTTTTAAAAGAAATTTAAGTGAAAATTTTATATTTCTGGTGCTGTGAATAAGTTTGATGATGTTTCACGATTGAGAAAAGGAATATATGCATGAATTGTGTATGAGGCATTGCAGAAATAGTGATAAAAGATAGGAATTTACAGTAGAGAGAGAGAGTTGAAAATGGTTTCACATGCATGCATTTGTTTTTAGTATCTGACTAAAAACTTGGTTTTGAATAGTGCTGAGAATGAGTTTAGATGATATAGAAGTAGATTTGGAGATATGTATAACTTGGTGAAAGTTTGAAGTGAGATAGAGTTAGGATATGCAGAATTTTACTGAACATGCGTTTGTCTTTAGGGTATAACTTGATTTGTAAATGTCCAAATTGGATGAAGTTTGATTTGGAGTAAACTAGAGACATAGAGTCAAATTTTTCACACAAGTATTGAATTCGAATTATGTCCTTAAGAGTCTAGAAAATTGGCTTGAAGTTAAAATCTGGAAAATGAAGCATGCTTCTGTGAAAGTTCGTTGCGGCCAGCCTTTTAAAGTTCATCGTGGACCACTTGAAGGATGAAGTTCACTGCGGCCAACTCAGTGATTCACCGCGGCAAACTTGTAAGATTTCAAGCGAGTTTTTCGTCTTTGGCAAGGTCACCACGACAAACTTTTTAGCACAAAACATACTTCAGTTGTTTGGGTATAACTTTCTCTATAGTTATCCAAATGGAGTGATTTTTTATTTGGATTAAATTAGAGACATAAGAATACAAATTTTATGAAGAGAGTGAATTCTGATTCTGCCTCTAGGAATTTCATAATCTGGTGGGGGGTTGGGATAAGAATTCTATTGAAGCTTAAGAACAATCTGAAATCATTTAAGCATAACTTTCAGTATACTAAACCAAATTAGATAAACATGGTATCATTGGAAATCCAAGACAAAGAGGGAAAAGTTTCTAGAAGGAAGTATTACCAAAATACCTCACCCTCCTGAAGATAATAATTGAACAAAGTGGATCTGAAAGTTGATTGTGAAATAAATCTAGACTGAGGAATTGAGGATAAGAAACCCGTAATTTGTCATAAACATGCATCATACGTATTCAGTATACATGAATGTGCATAATTTAATTCATAATTGTGCACAATAACGATATGTGTTTGTATTAAATGTTTTAGAGGAGCCCATCAAGCGACCAATTCCAGATATTTCCGAGACGTCGAGGCAACAAACAATAAGGGAGATTTTGTAAGTAATTTTAGAGGGTAAATTTTGTAAGTAATTTAGATTGTCTTATATGTAAGTATTGGCTTGTCGAATAATTGTGGGTAATTAAGTAAGAAATCTAGTAAGAATTTTGAATAGTTTTGCTTTGACTATTTGTTGCTGTTCGACTTTAATCCATTTAATGATTTGCAAAGTTGTTAGATTAATATTTTTGAATTTTGGCATGAAAGCAATGACTGCCTAGTTATGTTGAACATGATATAAATTTGTTTGGTTTTAAAACTATCAAGCCCTAGTCGTGGGTAAATAGGCATGCCTAGCTGCTTCTGTGACACTTCGGCGTCTTTTGTTATTGACACTTCGATGTCTTTTGTTATTGACACTTAAACGTCTTCTGATATTGACACTTTGGTGTCTTCTGATATTGACACTTAGGTTTTGAGACTTCGGTCTCTTCTGTGACACTTCGGTGTCGAGACTTTGGTCTCTTCTGTATAAGTCCCATTATCCACTTCTGTTTATGGATTAGCAGTTATCTGGTTTTGTAATTTTGATATATATGTTTGATTATGACATAAACATTATTGTTCTGATTCTGAAGGGTTTATACCCTCTTGTGATATTCAGTTCTGTTAAATATAAAATCTGTTCTGAAATACATTATGTCTGATTTATTATTTAATGCATGTATATGCTATTACATGATTCAGTATGATAAGTTGTCAGTTATCCATAGATTAGTTATTACTCACTAAGCTATATGCTTAGCACGATGGATTTGCCCCGTGTAGATTTTGAAAGAGGGACATAGGAACTGGACAAGACAACCACGATGGCCAAAGGAGTCTAATTTTTTTTTGTTCATATGTATTTTAAGATTGTTTTTGGACTTGTATCTAATGTATATGAATCTTGAATTTTATTTTGATGGGTTGTAATAACCTTAATTTAGGATGCTTTTGGAAATTTTGATATGTGATGCATGTTTGTTGAGATTCTGGAAATGAATGTATGTATGTACAAGTCTTTTATATGTGTGTTGAAATGTTTCGTCTTCAGTATGTTCTATATGTGTGGCACTAACAATATCCTCCCAGGGGGTATTAGGGCGCCATATCTTTTTGGTATCAGAGCATGGTTTAGGTGATTCTGGTTTAACCAGTGCTTAATTATTGCTTCTATTTGAGAGTACAAGTTGTGTTTTGGCCTAATGTGGTGTCCCATATTTTGTCTATAGAATTAACGTTGGAAAGATCTCGTGATATTGTTGACAAAGTTGTTGAGAGCAATCAGCTGGAGCAAACTCGTCTGGTAATATCTGGACCCTCTGGGGTCAATCGAGGTGAAGCCGAAGTGCCACCTCCTCCTCCAGCTCAGGGCGAGGCTTTAATTAAGTTTTCCCAAGATATCATGACATTGTTGCATCGTATGACTACACCTAAGGCTCCGATTGATCAGTTGAGGAAGTATGGCATCAAGGAATTTACAGGGACATCTCTAGAGGAATCTGAAAGGGCTGAGTTCTGGATTGAGAAGGTGAAGAGGGTACTGGATGAAATTAATTGTCCAATTGAGCAGATGGTGCACTGTACCGTCTCCCTTTTGCAGGGAGCAGCTTACAAATGTTTGAAGTTCATTCTGAGGAGTCCTCAGCTACCGATAACTCTGACTTGGGATTTCTTTGCCCAAGAATTTAAAGCTAGGTATGTGACAAAGGCTTACATAAAAGATAAATGGAATCAATTTTTAAACTTGAAGCAGAGAAACTTATCAATTGCTGAGTATGATCGGGAGCTTAATTGACTTAGAAAGTATGCCCCTGAATCTGTACTTACTGAGGAGTTCCGTTGTCACCAGTTTGAGGATGGATTCCATGATTCCATCAAGGAGCATTTGGCAGCAGTTACTTTGCTGCAGCAAGTGATGTACCATCAACTGGTACAGGCTGCAATGAAAATTGAGAGATAGGAGATGGTTAGGAGAGAAAGGAGTCAAAGAAGAGGTTTTGGTAGAGGAGGCCAGTCCTCAGGGAAACAGAGTCGGGAAGGTATTATTTCTGCACCAAAAACTACTCAGAGATCTATGACACGAGGAAGGCAACAAAATTTTCCATCTTCTGCTGTTTCTGGTAGGGGGTCATTTGGAGCCCTGATTGTTCTGTATATCGTTGGGATGTTTGCAGAAGGGCTACAGGAGCCTGTTTTTACTATTGTAGTATTGAGTATAAGATAACCAGTTGCCCTCTAAACCAGGCTCAGACATCATAAGCCAGTCGAGAGGTCTTTCATGCGTCTGTTGGGAATAGAGGACGTGGTAGAGGTCGAGGAGGATCTGGGCAAAACGGACCGAGTCGGAGTAACCAATTAGAAACTATGAATCGACTAGCTATGCTTACTATTTCAGCTCGAGCTTATATACTGAAAGCTCGTGAGGATCAAGACGCACCAGATGTCATTACTGGTATTATTTCTCTCTTTAATTCTGAAATGCATGCATTGTTTGACCCTGGATCTACTCATTCATATATCTGTGTTAGAGAAATGTTTAATATAGAGGTGCCTATAGATCACTTAGAGTATGACATGCATACGACCAGTCCTCTGGGTAACAGTGTGTTAGTTAATCAAGTGTTTAGGAATTGTCTTGTTATGATTCAAGGAAATGAGTATGTAGCAGATCTGATTAAATTGCCAT
>JAOSBO010000008.1:38842801-38854183 GCA_027563915.1 Erythroxylum rotundifolium | reverse complement strand
CGAGCACCGCGCTTTCATGTCCGATGTTGGGCTTCGGAAACGGGGTCCAACATGATCTCCTCCTCTTTGCTGAACCTTCGATGGACCAAGTGGTTGTCATTCGGGACACCCTTACCTCGTTCTATGATGCCTCCAGACAAAGAGTCAATCAAGATAAATCTAGATGCTATTACTCTAAAAATGTTCTGCCCTCCTTAACAACAGCATTAAGCAAGGCTCTGAACTTCCAATAGACAACTGACCTTGGACTATATCTGAGGGTTCCCTTACTGCACGAACGAGTCAGTAAACGAACATATCAATACATCCTTAACAAGGTTCACCGATGACTCTCTGGTTAGTCAGCCAACCTACTGGCTTTGGCTGGTCGCTTCATATTGACCCAATCTGTTATCAAAGCTCTTCCCAGTTACACTATGCAGACGGTCTGTGACGAGTTGGAGAAACCAATACGCCACTTTTTGTGGGGGGCAGCCAATGACAAAAACATCCCCCTCGTAAACTAGGAGGAAGTTTGCAAACCTAAAGAGGTGGGGGGCCTTGGCATTCGAAAAATCTGCACTACCAATGATGCTTTCCTAGCGAAATTAGGATGGACGCTAATTACCAAGCCACATGCTTTATGTGTTAAAATCCTCTCTGCCAAATACAACTTTGATGCCAACAACATCCCCACCGAGCTAGCAGCTAAAGGCGGGTCAATGATCTGGAAAAGTTTAAAGGCCATTTGACATCTTCTTCTTCAGGGCATACAATGGATGGTAAGCGATGGTACTAGGATTCGCTTCTAGATCGATCCATGGATTGCAGGCTTACGACCCCTACTCCACCATGCTACATCCCTAATTCTTGATTCCACTCTCCCCCTCAGTGTCCAACAATTGGTGGATGTAGATGGTTATTGGCAGTAGGATGCTGTTCAATCCTATCTTCCGACCTCGATATGCAAGGCCATAGTCGACATGTTTCCCCCAAAGTTATACCTGGGACACAATAAGCTAATCTGTTGTTATTCCGACACTAGAGAGTTAACAGTCGCCTCCGCATACTCCTTGCTGATAGACAAGGATGATGACCCACCTCATGGGGTTTGGAAGGAAATTTGGCACTGGCAGGGCCCGCAACGCATCCGATCCTTCCTTTGGCTTCACGATCGTCTCCTAACTAATCAACATCGAGCCTGACAGCATATCACCATAGATGCTTTGTGCTATGATTATCGAGTAACTGAATCCTCAATTCATGTCACCGGATTGCGTCAAAGCCCGCCAAGTGTGGAACACTTTTCCCTCACTCGTTCTTCCCTACGATTTCTTCACTATGCCTGAGCACGAGTGGATCATTAAAAATCTCTAGCATCACCGCCGCGTCCATGGGCACAACTGGGTGATCCTGTTTGGCACTACTTGTTGGTTCCCATAGACATGGCAAAATCTGACCTTATTTGATGCACATTTTACTTGGCCTTCCTTACCCGACTTTTTCATCTTGTCTTATGCAGGTCGATTCGAAAGGCAGCTGATTGGTGAAACCGAGCTGATATTAGCCCTTTCCCTCATCACCAACAATGAATCAACTGGAGCAAACCTTCAACGGGATGGGTGAAACTCAACACCGATGGAGCCACCAAATGCGCCTCATCTATAGCCATAACTGGTGGTCTTCTACGAGATAGTACAGACAACTGGCTCGGATGATTCACCCAAAATCTTAGTTGGCGTTCACCGATGTCTGGGCTCATGATTGCGTGGAATCTGGGATATCGCTTGATCGAGCTTGAAGTGGACTCCAACGAAGTAAGTCATATGATTTCTTCAGTAGCTAACCAATCCAAGGTCCTCAATCCCATCGTTCAAAGCATCCATGAGCTGTCTACCGGGAACTGGATTGTTGCACATCGACATATATATCGAGAGCGCAACAGATGTGCCGATTGGCTAGCCAACTATGCCATTCAATTTGATATTGGAGTCACTTATCTTGATTCTACACCCATTAAGTGCCACTCTATCCTTCTAGAGGATATGTCGGGGACCTGTTTCCCTTGACTCATTTTGTAATTTATTTTGGTAGCTTCCTTTTTCTATTAAAAAAAGGTCTTGTTTTTACTTATATTTTCATGTCATTAGTAAGTTTGGATTGTAAAATCCATTCTTAAGACTTAAAATATTTTGAAAATTATTTTATCAAAACAATTGCTTTGAAAAATTCTTGTTTTAAAATTTGTAAATCTTTTGAAAATCGAGTTTTGTAAAATATTTTATTTTAGATCATTTAAAACAACTTTTTTGTTGCATTTTTAGTAACAATGTTTTTATGAAATTTGTTTCTAGAGTCTTTCTTCAAGAGAATCTATCAGAGGTATAATTATCTCTGGGGTTGTTAACAAGAACTATTGTTGGTTTATGCCCTACAGTCAATCGTTTTAGCTGTAGTTTAACGACAAATTATTTAAATGAATTCTTTATCTTGCACATGTTTATATATATATGATAAAATCCATGAGATAATTAGACATTGCAAATGAAATTATAGTGAGATTATAATTATGAGATTCATATTGCATTTATATATTATTCCAATAGAGCGTAAAAAGATTAGCACGCGTTTTGTTTTTCCTTATGAAGGAAGTAGATGATTCATAGGCTAAAGTATAAAGATACTTAAACAAATGTGTAGGTGCTTATTAGAGAACAAGTTCATTGAATAAACCTTATATGAGAAATCCATTTGAAACATTACTTGTATATCTATGGAATTCTCATTATGATGATTGCATAAGTGATCCTTTGACTTGAGGTCATCAAAGTTATCTTGTACAGGGATTGCTATGTTTTGATACTACTTATGATATATTTAATCATGTGTCATTTAATCGGTAGTCACTGGATGTAGCATAAACTATATGGAGATAGTTGAGTGATCAAGATAGGATTCATCACCCCATAGTAATTAGGGAGAATGTTTCGTTGTTCTCGGTTAGTATTGATTCAAGAAATCCTTGGTCAAGGTGAAATGATGGTTTGTAAATAGTTTACAAATGTCATTAATTGAATCGATATCAAATGTGAAAGAACTAATATGATTAGACTCAAAATAGATTAGACATTAAATTCATGCTTTATGTCTAATCGAAATATTGTATGATGAAAGGATTAAATTATATAGAAAAATTATGCACAAAAAGGTTAGTCAAAACCACTTTAACATCCCAAAATATTTAGGTGGTCTTGATATGTTGCTAAATGCCCATCATGATCTATGATTATAAATTGATTAATTAGAGAATTAAAGATACATTAAAAGGAGTTTTAATTTATCTAATTCTAATTATAAATTATAATTATAATTTATAATCATTGCCAACATATTTGAGAACCTAATGGGTCTCACATATAGAATGGTTGAAGAGAGCATAGTTAATTTAATCAAGTTAAACTTGATTGTAAAGTTTGAGAAACTTTATAATTAAATATGAGATATTTAATACATAAGGATCAATATGAGATATTGAATCTTATATAAGCATAACTGGTATTTAATTAGAATTGTTTGTAATTCTAATTAAAATTTTATTGAAATTAGAATTTAATTTTAATTAAATTACTAAAACGTCCAAAGCTTATTATAAATAGGCTTAAGCTCTATAGAGCTAGCACTTCTTACTTAACCCTCTCTGTAAGAGTTACAGAGTTCTCTCAATACATTATGTGGATACCGTTAGAGGTCAGACATTTGTGCGACTACGATGGTTGAAATGGATCGGTTTTGAGAATGGTTCAAGAGATACGACAAGATTGTTATCAAGCTTCGGAAAGGTACGAGTTAAGTTTCCACTTTATTATGATTTGTGTTAATCCTTTTAGAAAGTTAGAGAGATCTTGTTTTTTGGGAAATCAAAGATTGTGAAAAAGTTTCGTAATTATCCCACTGCAGTTGGGATCAAATTTCGACCTGGTTTCCCAACAGTAGTATTAGAGCCAAAATTTTATTTCTATACTTTGATTAAAATATGTTTGATTGATATTAATTAGAAAATTTGGAATTGAAAAATCATATATGATCTAATTCTTGAACGAAACCTGAAAAGAAAAATCAAATTATGTGTTCTAGCCCCTGGGAAATCAACTGTTTGTTTTTGTATGTTGCATCTAGAAACATGTGAGCAGCACAAAATTTGGAAATTTGTTTCGGAAACACCCTTAAGAAAAATCGAATTAGATTTGACTGGATATTAAGAAATGAAATGAATGAGTTTGCTGACGACAAAGAAAAGCGATTCATGAGCAAGATTAATTTCTTGGGTCTACGAAAAAATTCCTTTGTAGGAGTTAGGCATGTTGCATGGAGATGCTTATAATGTTGGTTCTTTTTGAGTTTTGTGGCTGCAGAATGAACTAACCCCCCTAAAAGACCCAAAATACTATATAATTGTGTTTTCTGGTCTTAAAAATTCTTTGCCTGTATGATTATGAAAATCAAATAATTAATTTCTCTTGCTCTATTTGTGTTTGCGTTGTTGCTTATGGGTGTTGCAAATCTGGCTGTTGGGTTATGTTTGAGTCTTGGAGAAGGCTCGATGGTTCTGGAGAAATCCCAAATCTAGAAAACTAGGAAGGCAAAACTTGAGTGGTGCTAGTTGCTGCAATTTCATCTAAAGGTTGCCTGGGTCTAGCGGCGATTGTGTAATTTCAGGTTGTGTATTTGTTGTTAGTTGGCCATTAGAATACGATTCCATAAGATGGGGTCGGCGGCGGTAGGGCTTATTGGAGACTAGTGATGCCATGGAGCAGCCGTCAGTGTCGCTCACTAGCAGCCTTAGAACCAGTGGCATAAAGCCACTAGTTTGAGCCATCACTATAGGTGAGGAGCCGCCAGTGATAGTCCACCACTAGTTTGAGCCATCACCAGAGGTGTAGAGCCACCGGTGAGAGTCACCCACTAACAGCCTTGCAAACAGTCGTGTAACGTCACTGGTTTAGCTGCACACCAACGGTGAACCACCGTTAGTGATGGCTCAAACCTGTGGCAAATCACCAATGGTAAAGTCGAGGACCAGTGGTGCTCTTCAATGACAATCGCAGAGAATGAGAATAGCGAGCGTGCTGCCTAACAAAACATGCAAGTACGTGGCGGCGTGAAGGAAGCAATTGCAAACATGACATGGTCATTTGAATGCATAGGAGTGACAGTTATAGAAACGTCTCCATGTTTCTGGAGAAGACGACGGGCACGTGAAAACAATGCACCCACCATCTTCTGGAAGCACGTCCATAGAGACGTAACTGGTGCATACAATGAATGCATAAGACATTTGCTTATTTTTAATTTTTAATTTTTAAAAAATTGTTTTCAATGGTTAAATTTTATTAGGAACACTTTGGAATTTAATTTAATTTTTCAAGGGGTTGGATTATTAAATTAAATTAAACTATCCATTCAATTCTAAAATTAAGATAATTATTTCCTTAATTTGATTATGATTAATAATTATATTGATTCTCAATTAATTAGAAAAGTGGTTTCTAAAATTAGAATTAATTGTTTTCAATTAGATTAAAATTAATTAATTTGACTCTTTAAAATTAAGATAAGTGTTTTCGTAAATAATTAAGAAAGATGTTTCTTAGTCAAATTTATTTATTTGAATTTGATTGGGATAAATTAAATTAAATTTTTTGTTTGTTTATAGAATTATTATTTAATTTATTTAGAAATTGTTTTTTATTTATAAATAACAAGTTTCTTGATTTATTAGAAAGGTTATTATCTTGGTCAAAATTTGAAAAGTGTTTTCATTTATTTATCAAGAAAAGGAGCTTTCTTTAATATTTTTGAAAAATAGTTTTCTAATCTATTAAAAATATTTTCTAATTTATTAAGAAATCAATCTCTAAATAAATAAAATAAAGACTTTCTTAATTAAATATGAAAAATGTTTTATTGAATTTTGAAAGTAGTTTTCATTTAATTTTAGAAAATATTTTTCTAATTAAGGAAAAATAATTTCTTATGAAATTAGAAATAGTCTTCAAATAAGATTAGAATATGTTATCTATATAATTTTTGAAAAACATTTTTTCTAAATTATAATAGGTAAGAAGCACAATTTATTGAAAATTGTTTTCAATTAAATTTTATCAAAGGAGTCAAGATAATTGGAAATAGTTTTCAACTAGATTTAAAAATTGTTTTCAAATCAAATTAAATTTCTATCTGGAATAGGAATTTAATTTTTTTAGGAATCAATGGTTTAAATCTATTTTAATTTTTCCAAAGAGTTGGAAATGTTATTTTAGTTTATAAAGATCAATAACTAGAATCAAACAAAGCTTGATATTTTATGCATATAATTTGATTATGAGTGCATAAATTGCATATTTTATTTACATGTTTGATATATATATTAGATGAATGATAAATTGTATATTTTATATGTGTGATATTTTATGTGCAATTTGTGTTTAATGAGACAAATGAAGTTAAATCACTTGTTAAAATTTTAAATACATGTTAAGAACGTGTTTGTTGCCTTCCATTATTATAAGAATAAACCAAAGTTCTGTTTATTATAGGCTTATTGAGCAAACTAAAGGTTGTTTTAACCTTAACAAGTTTAGACTTATGATAATGGGTTCTAATTAACTAAATTTGTGGGATTTAGACTCATGATCATGTGAATTTAGAGGCAAGGTTAGGAACAATATATAAGATCTATTTTGGCAAGAGTTGTCACCTAACAGATCTAAGAGACATATGAGATGTGATTGATAAAGTTATTATCTACCTAATTTAAGTCTAATTGGTTTATTGAGTAAACTCAAGATCAACTGTACATAAATGGATCTTAGCCCACTAAAAATATTAGAGTAATCTTTCCAAATAGTAGTGAGGGCTATTATTTTGAATAAAATAGCGAGAGTAACCAAATTCATGATAAAGTCATAATCTATTTAGTAATCATGGTATATAATTGATTACTTGCTTTCTTACATTCATTTTGTTATGAGTGAAACTTACCTTGTTTAGTATAGATGATGCTAAGTTAGTGAACTCAAGTTCTTGGACACAGGATCTGTTTGAGAAGTGTTGTCAAAAGTTTAAAAAAGAAAATCGGGTGTCCATTATATTATTATGATATAATCCCTGTCGAGGAATCGGTAACAAAGTTTTAGAGATATGTCAAAATCATATAGATGACAAAATGTATTGACATTTTGAGTTGGCTAATGTCTCATAAATTTTGAAGACAACATGTAAGATGTATGTCAACACCTTAATAGCAAGATGCAAGAAGTTGCATTGAGTAGAGCTAAAAGGTGTAGTACTAAAAACATCATTGTGGACTACAATTAAAGGCTTAACAAAAATATGATAATAGTTGTCATTAGAAGAAAATTATCGCATGATTTTTCTTTCCTATATGTGATATGATAAAGATCATATATATTTCTAATTTATGCTTATGAGTATTTGATATTAAATTTATATTCAACATTACTGTAATGTAAAATGCATGGTTAGAAATAGATTGTCAAGTAAAAGTAGTTGATTACATTTTATACAAAGAAGATTTATACTTAACATAAGTGGTAAGAATTAAAAGTTGTATAACTGAGATTATCCTTTTATGCAATACTAGTTAAATCAACATAATGAGAATCATAAAGTTACGTACTAGGATATATGTATCCTTTTGATTATGAATTGTATGGAACATGTGAATCTTGTAAAGTTGAAGAATAACTAAATCAACCCTTGGTGAAAGGATAGTGATCGTATTGAATTGTTAAATTTTATACATGTGATGTATTCGATGGAATAACAATTCATAACAGGATGATATTATATTTCATTATATTACTAATGATTTTATATGATATAGTCATATGTATTAGATGAAATGTTGATTTAAAATTTTAAAAAAATTCAAATTACTTAAATCTAAGCAGAAATTAAGCACTGAGAATGTTGAAGCACGTCGATAAGATCCTTGTGGCAAGTTTTAAATTTTCATCTATCTATAGAGAATGAGATTCTGTAGTAAAAACCTTCATAACAAAATTCATAAAAGTATGGATTTATGTAAGGAGGAAAATACAATATGAGATATTGTAGGATGCAATATTATTTCTTCTATAGCGATGCCTAGTATAATAACTTACCTTTCATAGTTCCAATTGAACTAATTAGCAAGATTTCATATTAGATATGAAATGCTAGGACTTTGAAAGAGTTAAAGTTAATGATTAAAGAATGTGATGCTTGGTTGAAGCATGCATTATCCATTAAGTTTAAAACTAAATTGGATAATAAAAGGTTATGAGATATCCAAAAAATTGGATATAATCCTACAGATTCATTGAACAAATTATTTGATTCAATATATACTTATAGGAGATGGTTCACAAGATAAGTAGTGAGAGTAAGAAGGAATTTGAAATGTTCAAATCTCATAACATTACATCTAATTGGAACTAATGCATTTAATGATACATTTGATGTATAGTTGAAAGGCCATGAGACATTGAAAGATTCACTTTCATGAATAATTCAAAGAATTTGTTTTAAAGATGATTATGAATTTATCATATCTACAAGAAGGTTGGTGGGAGTATAGTTATCCTCTTCAGTAGGATTATATAGAAACATATTGAACACAGAGAACAAAAGTTCTAACTTTCAATTGTTGAACACATAACTGTCCAAGAACAACTCTTATTGGATATGAAAAGGTAATAACTTAATTATAGGAATTAGGTCGATAAAGATAGATTGGATGTTGTTAACTTATTCTAAGTCCAAGTACATAGATAATGTACCAAAAATGTTTAGTATTTAAGATATCAAATACTTTTAAAGTATTATAGATAGTATTACTCTATATATGAGTTGATATTTGAGTTCAAGATGATAAGGATATAAATTTAGAAGTAAATCCTAAATAAGTTTTATTTACTTAGAACAATATTTGGTTATTAATTAAACCATAATACATTTTTTGTTTAGTGGAAATGATTAATTGGATCAATAAGTTCTTTAGTGAATTTGTTATAGTTTCTTTGCATTGATCAAGACAGTAATGTATTGTTGAACACTAGAGCCACTGGGCATGCATAAGGAGCTAAAGTCTTATCAAAGATCCTAGAATGTATTTGCCAAAATTTCCTAATTATGATAATAATTAAGATGGGAGTTGTAAGATTTAATTGAGTGCTCACTAGAGAGAATCTTATAGAATTCTCTCACTAAGCCACTGTCCCATTAATAGAATAATCTTCATATGGTAATATGGTATGAGATATTTAAACGATTGGCTTAGTGCAAGTGGGAGATTGTTGGTTTATGCCTTACAGCTAATCGCATCGGTTGTAGTTTAGTGACAAATTATTTAAAGGCATTCTTTATCTTGTACATATTTATATGTATATGATAAAGACTATGGGAATGAAATTACAATGAGATTATAATTATGATATTCATATTGCCTTTATGTATTATTCCTAGATGTTCCTAGTAATTGCCTTACTGAAATTGGACATGAATAGAATGTAAAAGGACTACCACACATTTTGTTTTTCCTTATGAAGGAAGTAGTGGATCTCATAAGCTAAAATATAGAGATACTTAAATAAACGTGTGGGTGCTTGTTAGAGAACAAGTTCACAGAACAAACCTGATATAAGAAATCCATTTGAAACATTACTTATATGTCTGTTAAATTCTCATTGTGATGATTGTATAAATGATCCTTTGACTTGAGGTCATCAAAGTTTTACGAGGATTGTTATGTTTTGATACTACTTTTGATCTATTTAATCATGGGTCGTTTAATTGATATCCATTAGATGTAGCATGAACTATACATAGATAGTTGAGCAATCAAGACAGGATTCAACACCCTAAAGTAATTAGGGAGAATGTTTTCCTATTCTCGATTGGTATTGATTATGAAAATCCTTGGCCAAGGTGAAATAATGCCTTGTAAATAGTTTACAAATGTCATTAATTGAATAGATATCTAATGGCAGAGAACTAATATGATTAGACTAAAAATAAAGTAGATATTAAATTCATGCTCTATGTCTAATTGAAACATTGTGTGATGAAAGGATTGAATTATATAGAAAAATTGTGCACGAAGAGGTTAGTCAAAATCGCTTTGACATTCTTAAATATTTAGGTGGTCATGATACGTTGCTAGACGCTAATCTTAATCTATGATTATAAATTGTTCAATTTGAGAATTAAAGATAGATTAAAAAGGACTTTTAATTTATCTAATTCTAATTATTAATTAGAATTAGAATTAGAATTATAATTAGAATTTATTATCATTGCCTACATATTTGCTAACCTAATGGGTCTCACATATAGAATGGGTTGAAGAGAGCAAAGTTAATTTAATAAAGTTGGACTTGGTTGTAAAGTTTGAGAAACTTTATAATTAAATACGAGATATCTAATAAATAAGGATCAATACGAGATATTGAATTTTATATGGGCATAATTGGTATTTAATTAGAATTATTTGTAATTATAATTAAAGTTTAATTGAAATTAGAATTTAATTTAAATTAAATTACTAAAGTGCCTAAAGCTTATTAAAAATAGGCTTAAGGTCTATGGAGCTAGGACTTCTTTCTGTAAGAGTTATAGAGTTATAACGGTCTCTCCACACAATCTGTGGATATCGTTAGAGGCCAGACATTTGCTAGTTGTAAATTGCAATATATTTTAGGGTGTAATTTGTTATGTGTTTAGTGTGAATTTGAGTGCTGAGTGTGCATTTAGGGTTCAACTATGTTAGTTTGTTTGTTTAAGGGTTTTTATGAGTTAGTGTGAGTTTTTGAGCCTAATTGTTATAATTTTGAGGTACCTTGATCTATATGTTAGTGTTTTAGGGTAAACGGTGAAGAATAGAGAAGATATGAAGAGTTTTGGGCAAATGACGTAGGACACAATCGTGCACATTTGGCCATGCTCGTGACAGAGAAGGATGAGCTAATAGTAGATAGGCTATGATCATGCACTTACTGTCCGTATGGTTGCTGTCTCTGTTATCTGGAGACGGAACGGAACAGAAATTCAGAGACGGAACAGAACAGAAACTGGAGACGGTGAGCTGTTTGGTTACGGTGGACAGAACAGAAAAAACTGTCTCCGTCTCCAAGACAGAGGGTGTTTGGTTGCAGTGGACGGAACGAAAAAATTGTGGGAATGACAAAAATGCCCCTAATTGTAATAATAACAATTTCAATTAATAATAACTAAATTAATTCCAATTAATAAATAAGTTCATATTGTATAATTATAATAAATTTGAATAATAATAAATACAAATGATATATTAATAATAATAATAATAATAATAATAATAAT
>JAOSBO010000008.1:38785025-38842701 GCA_027563915.1 Erythroxylum rotundifolium | reverse complement strand
AATATCTCTACTTAGTACATATCTTAATTTGACAATAGGTTAGAAAAACTTACTCAATAAAGGGCCCAATCTCATGATAATTTATAAGCACATACCAATATGCAATCTCTTGCTCTTCTGTAGGAAGAGCAATTGTTTTGGCAGCACCAAATGGCTTACATCATTGGAAAAATACTGATATGTCACTACCATCAACTATATCATTGATTCACTCTAGCACACTGAAGTTGGTTTCAATTCCTTTTAGATACATTGAACAGAATGTCATGAACTTTTTAACAACATAAGTTTCAATAATTGACCCTTCTGGACGTGCTTTATTTCTAACAAATCTCTTTAGTGTACCTAGGAATATTAATAAATGATTAACCGTAATTAGATAAGACACTATTTAGTTAACTTTGTTGGGTGATAAGATAAATTTAAATAATACCTCTTAATTAAATACATCCATCTATATGCAACAGGTCCACCAAGTAAGGCTTCATTTGGCAAACGAATAGCCAAATGTACCATGACATCAAAGAATGCTGGTGGGTACATCATTTCAAGTTTGCATAAGATTAAAGTTATCTCATCACACATCTTCTGTACGTCATCCTTATTCAAACTTCGTTTACATATGCAACGAAACCAACTCCATTAAAAAACCTGTCACATCTTTATTCAAGATGGTATGTGTGCCTAATGAAAGAATGCTTTGTAACAGTATATGAAAATCATGAGACTTAAGTCCAGTAATCTTTCTTTGATCAACATTAACACATCTAGATATATTAGATGCGTAACCATCTGGAAACTTCACCTACTTTACAAACTCACAAAACTTCTTGTTCTCGTCGAAAGACATTGTATAGCATGCTGGAGGTTTTGCCACAATAGTTCCATCAGCTACTATTTTCAAGTGTAATCCCTTTCGAATGTTCATATCTTCCAAATCAAGTCGAGCCTTGATCATATCTTTGGTTTTACCTTCAACATTCATCAAAGTACCAAGGATATTGTCACAATATTCTTTTCTATATGCAAGACATCAAGGATATGCCTCAATCTTAATTTATGCCAATATGATAGATCAAAAATAATGATTTTTTTTATTCTAATTCAACTTTCCTTCCAATCTTGTTCTCCTCTTATTACTAGGGTGCTTTCCATATCATTTATTCTGCATATGATATAATTGTTCCACCAAATTATCTCCATCTGGTAAGTTATGTATAGGCCAAGGATCACTCTTGCCATCAAACTTCTTTCTTTTTGTCTGTGGATGATTGTAAGGAAGAAAACGCCAATGGACTAAGTAACCAATCTTACTTCTTAACTTACAAGAAGGAGTGTGCTTGTTACAAACAAGTCATGCCTTATAGCCTTTAGTGCTCTACTGAGAAATAGTACCATAGGCTGGAAAGTCGTTGATAGTCCATATTAACACTGCATGCATTCGAAAATTTTCTCCTTTTGAAGTATCAAAAACATCAAAACCATCTTCCCATAACCCATTTAACTCAACTACTAATGGTCTCATATAGACGTCAATGTCTCTACCTACTGCTTTCGAACTTGGAATAACCAGTGATAGCATAAAAAATGACTCATCAATACATATCCAAGGGGGTGAATTGTATGCTAAGAGAACAACATGCCACACATTATATGAAAGTGACAAATTGCCATGTGGATTGGATCCATCTGTTGCTAAGGCTAGTTTAACATTACGTGGTTTTCTAGCAAACTCAGGATAAAGCTCTTCCATGCTTCTCCATCAGAAGGATGAACCATTGTATTACTGTCACCTTTAGACCTATCATTATGCCACGTCATTTGTTTAGTGGTCTTACTTGACATGAATAATTTTTGTAATCTGGGGGTTAAGGGAAAGTACTGAAAAACTTTATGAGGAATCTTCTTACCCCTACCATCATTAATTCTCCATCTTGATGTTCTACAATGGGGACAACTTTCCAAGTCCCTTACTCTTTCCAAAACAGGGAACAATCATACTTACATGCATGTATCAATACGTAACCCGAACCTAGGCTTCTTAGATCCATTTGTTGCTAAGGCTAGTTTAACATTACGTGGCTTTCTAGCAAACTCAGCATAAAGCTCTTCCATGCTTCTCCATCAGAAGGATGAACCATTGTATTACTGTCACCTTTAGACCTATCATTATGCCACGTCATTTGTTTAGTGGTCTTACTTGACATGAATAATTTTTGTAATCTGGGGGTTAAGGGAAAGTACTGCAAAACTTTATGAGGTATCTTCTTACCCCTACCATCATTAATTCTCCATCTTGATGTTCTACACTGGGGACAGCTTTCCAAGTCCCTTACTCTTTCCAAAACAGGGAACAATCATACTTACATGCATGTATCAATACGTAACCCAAACCTAGGCTTCTTAGAAATTGATTTGCTTCATAATAGGACTTCAGAAAAGATTTACAATTAGCTAATACATCCCTCAAGAGAGCAAGTAACATGTCAAATGACTTATTGCTCCACTTGTTGTATACTTTCAAGTGAAGCAACTTTATTAAAAATGACAACTTTGAAAAGTTTGTACATCTAGGGTACAACCCTTCAGTTGCTTTACTCAACAATTCATTAAAGGCACCCATAATAGAATCTCTGACGCCTATTAGGGAACTCCTTCCATCCTAATCAATTGGACATTCATTTAAGAAAGAAGTCACATCATGAAGCAAATCTTGCATACCATCATCCTCCTCATCACCATCACCTTCATTAATATCATTGCCCGACCCATCAATGCGTACATTTGTAGCGTTAACCCTTTCTTCCCTAGAAATGAATCTATATTCTAGTAGCTCACCATGTAAAACCCAGCACGTGTATGATTGGTCCAAGCCAAATTGCATTAAATGGTCAAAAACATTCATCTGAGACCTCATATAACAATTCATGCAATGTTCACAAGGGCATGAAATTTCATAATCTTTACCTTTTTTTTCAACCACAAAATTCATAAACATTCTCACTCCATCAATGTATTCACGAGAAACCCTAACATTGTTCATCAAACTCTTATCCATAGTTTTCCAATGGTTCCTCTAACTATCTCCTCCTTATAGTTGGAAATAGTATCTGTTATAAAGCACGATAAAATATCCCTATACTTCAGCAATTAAATGTATAAAATCTTAACACCAAATATTGTTCAATATAGTAACCACCAAGTTCACAAACTAAACAATTGATATAGTGTATCATTGTATTTCAACCTGTGACAAATGATCTGGTGTATTTTGTAACTCTTTCTTAACTTCTATGTTTTAAGGCTATGTTATTGGAACTTCTAAAGCATGGGTATCTTGTAAGAAATTAAGAATGATTATTCATCTGATGCTTCACTCCTTTTAGCTTTCATTTGACTTTTTTAGGATTAGAGGTTGTCTTTGGAATCACTAAGAGGCACATGGCACATCTTAGTGGGGCAATGAGTAGGGAGGAATACAAGCAATTGGACTAATAATAGAATATGCTTTTGGATGTTCTACATATTTGGGATAGAGGTAATGGTAGCCAAATTTAAGACTGAGAAGTTTAAAGAGGATAATTTTTCATTGTAATCACTTTAGATAATGACAATGCTTTTTATTTTGAAGCAACAATAATAATTGAAAGTAAGAAGTCACTACTTAATTTATGACTCTTCAAATTAGGAGCTAGTTTTCATATATCCTCCATAAGAGGATGGTTCTATTATTATGAACCTAACTTAGGAGATTTATGTATAATTATGTTGATTATCCTCTAAAAGTTGCTGATATTGTAACTATAAACTTAAAGATGTATGACATTACAATTCATATTCTTCAAGAAGAATGATATATGAAAAGTTTCAAAAGGAATTTTTTTTATCTCTAGTACAACTATAGAGATTCCCAACAATATTTTAAAGATAATTTAAGGCATGCTTGTAATTATAAGGGGATAAAAAATAAGTGCAAACTTATGCAATTTAAATGGAGAATCATTACCAGAAGTAGAAGCATTAGTTACCACATCTATAATCCAAGTGAAAGATTTTCAATGTTATGTCATAAAAAATTTGGAAATATATCTAAACCAAAAAAAGATCCTTATTGATGAAATTTTCTCCTTAAACTTACGGAAGTATCATGACCCTTTTGTAAGTAATGTTATAAGTAAGCAATACTAAGAGAAATTTAAAATATCAATATGTAAATTTTACCTTGAATTAATTTACTTTGATGTGTTGAAAACACTAGTTTCATCCATTAGAGGAGTAAATGTTTTACCTCTTTCACTGATGATTATTTAGCGAGGTGCTGGGTGTGCCCTATCAAGAGGAAACAAATATATTTTTAATCTTCAAAGTTTTTGAAGTACGTGTTGAACTTGATTTTGGTAAAAGATAAAGTGTTTAAGAATGAATAATTAAAGGGAATATGTTAACAATAAATGTCATGCATTATGTAAGTAAAAGGCATCAAAATATAGTTCATTACTACATAAACTACTCAATTCACTACATACAATAACACTTTTTTATTCATTTAAATAAAATGAATACAAAAAAGAAACTCTTAAATAAAAAAGAAAATACATTAAAAATGAGATTAGAAATTTTTTTTTAGCATTTATCATTCGAATTCTATTTTTTTCTTATTCTCTTTAAATCATTATTCAATTTTTTGATTAGTTTATGTTAAAAAATCCCTTCATCCTTATATATAGTAATTGTTATTAAATTAAATTCATTTTCCATCAAAATTTAATTAATTTTGTAAACACTCAATTTATCCACCTTTGATATCATTACAAACTAACATCTATTTTGTAGATGAAAGGCTAGAATTCCCTCACGAATAGTTATAGGCACAAAAAATTATGAGAAAGATTGAGTTATAAGGAACTTTAATGAACTAAAGAACAATTGTTTATACATAATTAAATATTGAAGCAAGCTTGTGCAAGTTCACAAAGTAAAGCCCTAGCACATATATAGGATGCCATTAGTACTTAAAAAGTGGTATCTAAGAATGGAGTTAAAGAGACTTAAAATAAGGAATGTGCTTATATAATTGAACTTCCATAATATACCTCATGAGTATTGTTCAATTTTGGGTCTAAGCTACCTAACATCCTCTCTAGGAAGACTAGTGTGCCTTAGTGAGAACATTATTTCTATGAGAAGAATAGGATACACAAGAACTTGAATTAAGGAAAGATTGAAGAAGGAATTACTTTAATCTAAGAAAATTTTTAGGTTAGATCAAAATAGGAATCTAATTTAAGATGAAATAAGGCTTAGTTATCAATGGAAGCTAGGTAAACCATGGTATCATAAAATATAGAGACTAACTAGTAAATGGTGACTATATGAATTAACGAGTTCCATTCTAGAAAGCACTTAATGATTCCTATTTAAAATAATATAGCAGTAGAAGTTGCTTATAGCTCGAAGTGAAAAGTACTCAGTTAATATAGATTATCTTAACACCAACATTGTAGAAGCAATCTAGCCACAAACATATAATGATTTAGGTAATATTATCTGTGGGCATAACCAACTTATTGATGATAAAAAAGAATTAGTAGCTAATGATGAATGAGTTAGAAGCTCATAAATTGCTTCTGTAAGAATAGATAAGTATTTATTATATGAAAATCTTCTCAGTGAAGAATTTTTTACTCCCACTAAAAAGAAACCTAAAAGGAAGCCAATTAAAAATCCTACTAATAAACCTTTTAACTTTAGTTTTATAACCATTATAACTTGAACTATGAAGGTCCTTGATTGTCACAATAAAGAAGTTATGAATAATGATTACTTGAGGTTAAAGAAGTTTATTTTTATAGATCTCCTAGAGACCAAAATAAAAGTCCAAAAATCTAAGGAATGATATTGATTCTTGAATAAAAATAGGAATACCTTAAGAAACTAGTAAGCTTATTTCAATAGGAGAATCTTATTAGTATATGATCCCAACAAAAAATTGATCCAACATATTCAATTTTCTTATCAATACTCATATTTAAAGGCATTATTGCCTTAAACTCCCATCCCAATTAATATTAATTATGTCTAAGCTATTACTTTGGCCTTCTAAAGGATGTCCCTTAAAGAGAATATAAAATCTTTGTGAGCACAAGTTTTTAAAACCATAGTTGGTTCTTAGTGATTTTAGTAATATCTATTGCTTATTTATTTCAAAAATTAGAAGTTAAATTCTACTTTTAGTCTAGCAAAATTGCATTTTAAGCCTCATATATCCTCTTAAACCCCAAGCACATTCTTAATTACTTAGTTCAAACCTTAGTTAAAATTTAAACATATTTTTTTATTTAGGTAAAATCATAAACTTCTAATCATTCATCCATACGCTTTTATTTTAAACCTTAGGTAAAAGTATAACCTTTTATGCACTCATCTACATATTTTCACTTTTAAATTAAGATAAAATTTCATTTTATGAATTTTTAAGTAAGTTTTGTTATTTCAAGTCCACAACTAAAGTCCCATCTTTCTCTAATTTTAAATTTTTTTTAAAGATTTAGGACCACTTAGCAAGTGAACTAGGTGCTTAACATTCTAATTTGAAAAAAATACACTTAAGCTTATTTGTCTTATTTAGGAGTTTATAGATCCTTTCCTTATAGGTTTTTCTATCATCTCTTAAATGACATAGCTAGTGTTCTCATAATTATTCATAAAATATATGAAAAAGTCTTATGAACAATTAAGTTAGATATTTTTAGAAGACATGCTATAATTTGATGTCTAATTTAGCTCAAACATATGCACAACTTGTAACCATTTTATTTACCAAAATTTAGCCCCTTAAATTGGAAAATTATGATCATACATCCTAATAAATCAGATCTAGAATTTGTACACTAAAACAACATATAAGTTACTAGTTTCATCTTATTAAACTTCAAAGATTGCATTCTACATAAATCCCTTTAATAACCCAACACATGAGTTGTCATTTATCATGTCCTTGGAACTTAAAACAAGCTAAAATCATGTTGGAGCATCAAAAACTCAGAATTGAATCCACAACTAAAAAATAAAATGCAAACAATGTAAATTCAACTTCGTTGAACATTCATTGGTACTCCTTTCACGTTGAATTTAATCTCATAATCTTTTACTTGATTTCCTAGCATATTAATCTCATAATCTTTTACTAAATCTCATAAACTCATTACCTATGAGGTTATTGTTAATAAGGATATCAACTTTTTAGAAGAAAATTAATAAAGGAAAGAAGAAGACAATAATATTTTACAAAGAAGTTTTAAAATGGTAAGAAGAAGGCATTTATCAAAGTAACACTATAATAATATATTTAAGTACTAGTTGATTCTGAATACATTTATCAAAGTAACACTGCAATAATAAATTTAAGTACTAGTTGAGTCTAAAGCTATAAAAGTTCATCGATCTAATTACATAAAAGACCACCAAATTGGTACTTAAATTAAATTAAATTAAATATATTTAGGTACTAGTTGAGTTTAAAGCTCTAAAAGTTCATTGACCTAATTGCATAAACGTCACGGATTGTATTAGTTTTTTGTAGAGATTTTTTTATATGCAGTGAGTAGAGATAGAGGAGGAGTTAATAGATCCAAAGGCATTAATATGGAAAGTAAGAAAACTAGCTATTTCCATCAAGTCAAGAAAGTTATGAAAGTAAAGATCTTTCTAAAAGTTTGATTTCTTTTCTTATAAGAAACTATACAGTATGTAGTTTACAAATTTACTATGTTAAGTTCAAAAAGTAATGCCTCTTACACTATTTTATTAATTGTTTAAGTGATAAATATTGCATGGGCATATACTACCAATTGCTATTGAATGATCCAAATGGAAGGCTTTTCTTTTCTTTTACCTACTTTAAGCTTAGTTCACTTATGTTGGAGAGACAAAATTTCATAGAATTCGAGAATTTTGTCAAAAGAATATATGTTAAAGCAATTACTTTATGGAATTGGTGTTGGAAAACATCTTGACTTCCTACATATTTTATATGCATACCTTCAATTATCTAGGTTCTACATTTTTTCTTTGATCGACTAATTTAAAAGAATGAAAGGGACAATTCCTTTTTTTTACCAAGCAAAAGCCCCTTTTTTTGGTTAGTTTACTATGCATAGATACATTTAAATAGTTCCTCATCTATTTATTATGATAAGATGATAATAATTTAATGTTTATTTATCAATGTAAAGGTTTTGCAACTTATGTCTTCTATAATGAAGGTTATCTAGATTTTATCTTTGTGGAAAGGATAAGAGACTAATTTTAATCAAAATTTCAACCTTATTTCATATTTTGGATAGTTTAGTTGATATGTTACATTTTTATTTCCAGGGGAAAGAGTTCTTCATATTTAAGTGCAGAGGGTGATAGGAATGCATTTTAAAATATATATCACCTATATATTGTGTTACAAAACAAGAAATTGTGTTTGATAAGTTTAATGCAACAGTCTTTATAAACGAAATCATCAATATAATGCAGTTAGGTTTCCTAAAATGATGCTCCTTTTATGCTCATTTGTTAACTTAGTAAATATTGTTAAAGTGGTAAAATCTTTAGTTTGATTAGCGTATAATCAAGAATTCAAAATCATTAGCCTATTATTAGATGAATTGTGTATCTTTTCTTCCTCAAGACTTTTTTATACTGCTTAGACGCAACAGGTCTTGTAGGATTAATGAGTGTATAAGATACTTTTAATTTGTATATAAAAATATATATCAGAATCCAATTGGTCATTAAACAATTATATAATTATAGGTTGATTACATGTTGAAAATATCTATATGATAAGCTTCATGAAGACCATTTGTCTTTATTCTTAACTTTTAACAAAAAACAGGAGAATTAAATAAGTCAAAAGAATGAGCCTCGAAAAGAAGATGATGAAAAAGATTAAGATAAAACACAATTTGCTAGTAATCTATAAGCATACATTGGTAAGATTCTTAAAAGAAAACTAGGGGAGTGATAAAGTAGACAATAAAATTCCATAAATGAACTAAATCTACTCAGAAAAGAACATGGTAAAAAGATTCAAAGAATGAAGAAACAAAACACAATTTGGATAGGGAAAGCAGTATGGGAAAGGATAGAAAATTCAGTCCCAAAATAGACCTAACTTGTTCCAAAAATTCACAATTCTTAAGCAACCCATCTCTAGCAATAGGAGGGGACATAGATTACTCAGCTATTTGACTGCTTAGAGTTCTCATTTCAATGTTAAACACTATAAAGATCCTATATTTAAGTTTGATGAAAATACATTAAAGAGATAGAGAGAAGACGAAAATACCTTCATGAATTACGCCGAAGAAGACAACCACAATGGTTAGAGATGCGGCAACTCAACGAAGAACACGCATACGACGAACAACGGAGCAACCTGGAGGAGGAAGAATGATGGAGCTGTGGAGAAGGAAACAACACGCAGGTTGGCGGGGAGGGGAAGGGAGTCAATTTTAACAAAAACTAAACGACATCATTTTAAACCAAACAATGTAGTTTTGCACATAGGAGAAGAACATTTTTAGAACACTTTCATTGTTAAAACGTCACACAAAGTCTTACAAATCTGCAACTTTTTCATTAAACGTCGCAGAATATGTAAACTTTTCATGACGTTATAAAAATGTCACGAAAAGTATTAACAATTTGTGACATTTTATTTATAAAACGTCGCATATTTTATTAAATGTTTTAGTGCGATTACAGTATAATCAAAGGATATAGCCATATCAAGCAGCAATTTTGAAGCCAGTCATAAATCATTACCTTCCGTATTCCTTGAGAAACATTACAAATTGCCTCTGCAGGGAAAAGGAGAAAATGTAATGGTTAAAGAAGGCATCAATTCTTTCTATTGTAACAGAAAATATGATTAAAAAACACCAAAAATCCAAATAGATTGCACCCATAATCTGAAAGTAACTTAGCCCAAATACTACACAACTCACACTAATTATTTTAGGGAGCAAGATCATCGACAAAATTCCTAAATTCTTCCCCAAATATAAAACTTTAAACCACAATAGTTATTCTATATCTTGAGAGAATAGGTCTAAGTAAATCATACAACTAATAGATTTTGTCCACTCCAAGATCATTTGAAATTCCAATGGCTATAAAAGTTAAAATCAGATGCCAACAATGTATTACCCAAGTTGAAAATGCTGGGTTTCACTACCAGAGTCAAGCCCATAAAATAGTCATCAGTGTCTATTCCAAAATCCCAAAGATTTAACTGAAGATTTGGCATTGCTCCTATAGAGTTGAAGGAGAATGATATAGAAATCATTGATAGACACACTTGGCATGCTTATTGTATTAAAATTTACATTAAAATTCTAAGAAAGGCTTCTCATGTTCCCTCATTATTTGGTACAAATTATACTCCTAGAATAATGGAGGAAAAAATCAAGGATTTGCAGATGACAAGACATTTAAGTACTTTTAGAGCATCATACTTGTAAGCATGCAATAGTATCTGTTTCATATATCACATAAATTTTATCTAAAGACATTGGAATAACCTCACATGAAGACAAAATTATGGAAAAATTATGCATCTTCTTTATTCAAGCTAACTCCAACTAAAATGTTAAGCACATGAACGAAATATCACTGACCATGTATTCAAAAATGAAGAATTGGTCATTGTTTTCTTTGACGACCTCTTTTAACTTTATGATATTGGGATGATTCATTCTATAAAGGGTCTGCGTAAGAAATAGCCTCAGGGTTTTAACAAGTAATGATACAATGTAGATTAGTAAATAAAGATTACAATAGAGATACCTTAACTTCTTGTAAGTTCATGCATTCTTCCCAGAAATAGAACTTTATCTTCATTCTCTTCATGGCATCCTAAAATCAAAGTAATAACCATGCAAGATTTGAATGTCATAAAATAGAAAATCAATGACAAAACAAGAGATCGGTTTAGCCTCAGAAATTAAACAAATAAAAGTTCTTTTATACAAAGATGATCAAATTTTCAATTTAGTTTAGAGCATCTGAGAGTAGTACATCTATCTCCGGTACTTAAATCTCCCCTTCCTAAGTAGAAATCAAATAAAATTCAAAGCATAGAAAAATAAAGAAATTAAGATCATGTTTCCATAAAATTTCATATGTATCTATATTGATGGCATTAAACACGCTACAGCATGTGCCATCTCCAAGCTCTTACAAAAATTTATATCTGAGGAAGTAATGGAACTTTTATCAACAGAATTATGATACAATGAACAAGAGGAAGACAAAAATCATTAAATTCACATCCACTTTGCAAAAATATGCACCTTTCCTCCATTATTATAATTGTAGGAGCCAAAAACTTGTCAATTGCTTTCTATGAACCTTCTGGTAGAGGTGTCTACTCTGTCAATAGAGTGCGAATTACAAGATTGCAGAAACAAATTAGTGTTAAATTGTAGCTAGTTATGTACAACATGGAGAGGAATCCAAATCTTCTCATAGGATTGATTATAAATAAGCCAAAATATTATCAACATGCTTAAATGCAGCTTCTAGAAGCTATAATCTGCTAATAACATCCAAGAACAAGCAAAATTTGATCTATGATAAGAAAAGGCTGAAGGAGCCTCAAGCTGGGGGATCAATCCATTTCTTTAAATTCTTTTGAACAAGGTCTGATTGTCAAACACCAGGGCTGAACTAAAAAATAGAGGAAATAGGAAATGTCAATAGAATGGTATTAACATAAGAACACAAGAGTATCTTCAAAATTAGAATAATGATTAAGGAATGCTTCTAAGCAACACGAAACTAATTCAACCATTACTAAAACCACACTAGTTATCCTATATTCCTAGATACATCCCCTTAAGATTACAACAACACATGTTGAGCTTCAGCTAGCAATCAACAGAAAAGAAGAGCTAAGAACATACAACTGCAGGTTAAAAATCCAAATGATCTCTACTGTGGACTTTCTTCATGGGTTGTTAATAAGAGATGGAGATTTTGTAAAGGAATATGCTACTGACAAACACCTCCACCCAACTAAGCCTAATTTAGCTAATAAGTTTATTAAGATTTTAATTTTATGTTGCAAGAATTGAATGAAGAGAGAAGGCAAAGATTCCAAATATGTTGTCTTCCTTTTTTGTTCTCATATGTTTCACTCTCTCCACTTTCTCGGAAACCAATAGAACTCAGATTGAGATATCCAAATAACATTCTTATTTTGTAGAGAAGAAAAAAAGTCGAGAAAAGAAAAAAAAACAACAAAAGAATAAAAGTAAAGCTCTATTTCAGAAATGCCTCAGTCGTTCATAGGAGGAAGGAGGACAAGACTCACCATGGATGCCAAACACAGTAATCTAAGAGACTAGTAATCTCAAATCACCAATGTAGAAAGCTCTTGTGACACAAGTACTTAGGTGGAGAGAGATTGGTCAGTGGAGAAAACTAGGAGAGAGGATTGGGAGCCAAAATGAAAAGAAAAACAACATATTTCATATATTAGTTTATTTTTCATTGGAAACCAAGAAAGTTGCATTGTTATGGTAGGAAGAAGAAGAGGTCCCGATCTTGATACAATCCAATTTTTAGGTGAAAGTACCAAATGCTCTCCCAACAACTCTAATTTTTTATGGGAATTTTGACTCCAAAATTTGTCCCGCCAATTATTTTAGACTCTTTTTTAGTATATTTTTAGAAAAATTTTGTCGTCTTAAATAAATGTCTAAAAATTTTACCAATTCTTAGATTATTTAAGACAATTATTTGATGTGTCTAGGCATAAGTGCCTAAAACCTCTTTATTTTGGTGTCGTGGAATGTAATATTATTCCATAGTTTGGAATGAGGGTTTATAATCGAATAGAATGAGCTGAGATGAAAGAGTAAGGTTTCATATTACATCTCATTCTATCCTAAACAATAAAAATGAGTTACCTTCGATTTGGGAGGGTTAGGATGGAATGTAAAATGATAAATATGTAATATCTAATATACCCTCTATAATTTTTCATAATACCAATTATACCCTCCTATCCTCGTAACAAGCAAGACTATACATCCATTATGTTGGGAGTCAGTAGTCAATTGTAGCATAGGAAAAGCATCGTTACTGGGTGACAATAGGGGAGCATTATCGTCAATTAGCTAACAGCAAACGCATATGCATTCTGGGGTTTCATGTTTGGCACATCAACCATCGAATTTTACATTTTGTTTTAGTAGTCTCTGGTAAAGTTTGGAACTTTGGTCAGAGGAAAACAAAAATAGCTTCTTCTATCTCTTGTCTGAAGAGATCGAAGAAGCTGTATCTTAAACTTCATTGAGCAATACAACAACATAGGATAGAAAGAAGAATGAGTATAAGAACTAGAACTCAATTTTTTAAGTCTCTGTTCTTAATAGTTCCTCAAACTCAGAACCCATCTTAGGTTTAATATTCGCTAATTTCAATCCTCTAGCATTGGATCTCAACTAGGTGAGTTGACTAAGACCTTATTTCTCTCTTCTACAGCTCAGTTTATGATTTGGATTTTTTTTCTCATTTCCTTAGCGTTGGATGTCTGGGTTAGCTTTATGTTTAGGATTTTTGTCAATATTTATGGTAGATCTATTTTTCATCAAGAAAATAATGAACAGAAATGATCCCTTCAGAAGAAATTGTGGAAATTACACATTTTTATTTGTGGTCAACCCAAGAAATATCTTTTGAAAATAAAAAAATTTGATGGCTGCATAATTAGATCTTAGACATGAGGTAAAATGAAAAACAGGAAAATTAGAACAAGGATTGTAGCGACTGTCTAGTTCCCCAACGAAATGGATATAGGGATCCCCCTTCTCTCAGTTTGGCTTAGTTTAGTTTAGTTTATATGGACAACGTTAATTGCTAGCTTGGCATTCTTATAAAATGTATGATGCTTTTAGCTTTACATGTAATAACTATATGCTGGAAATTTCACTAAGATATCTAATCTATCGACATCACATATTATGTTTCTCGATCTTTAAACTTAATGCCTTTTTGGCCTTTCACAATTTAGTTTGTTGATATGCATGTGATAGACCATTAGTCAAGCAAAAAAAAGTCTATCTTTAATACATTAACATGTTATGGATCAACATTTCATTCACTCTGTTGTCTGTGCTTGTCGTATCTCCCTATATATTATCTATATGTCACTCATTTTATACGTTATGCATTGTATGTGTTTGTGGTGTTTTTCAATCCATCTCGTTGTTTTCTTTCTTTTGGAATCTTACCCCACTTTCCTTGAAATTTCAGTGCGAGAATGATTCAAATTTCCCTCAATTTGAAGCTTCCCTTTAACGTCGCTTCTTATTGTTTTTATAACATCATATATAAACGAACATATCTGTGTCATATTTGGTTTATTTTGATTTTCACGATCTGAAAATTACTCCTAATTTTGTTTTTAGGCATGAGACGTGAAGGTAATTGAGTGAATAATGAAATTATCAAATTGATTCGTATACATCAATTAGCGCTCATTCATGTTGCTAATCTTATAGTCTATTGGTGGGTGTTACAAAAGAGACGTGCGAAAGACAAATTACAAATGCTTACACTATTAGAGAGATCACAATCAAGGGAGAATATCATGAGAAGAATTTTATTTCATTTTAATGGGAGAAATATAATTAGAATGTAGCCTAAACAATTTTTCCATTTTTGAATTATGTGATTTATTAGTTGGAAAAAGTATGCTTTGATCCATTGTGAATGCAACTATTGAAGAACAAGTAGCGAAGTTTCTATAAATATTAGGGCATAACGTTACCAATTGGGAGACTAAGTTCTTTTAGAGTCAATCTGGGGAAAGTGTAATTGTCATTTTCATAGTGATTTGAAAACAGTTATAGAGCTAAAAGACATCTTTCTAAGACAATCAGTCGGATTAGAAACCCCAATAGAAATATTCAATAGTAGTAGATTCTCTCCACATTTTAAGGTGATTTTATTTCTTAACTCAGTATAATTATATTACACACATATAATGTTTCATTATAATATAGTTCAATGTTAGGATTGTGTTGGTACAATGGATGGTACATATATTCATGTCAAACTACTTGCTCGAGATGCTCCTAGGTTTCATGGGAGAAAGGATTATCCAACACAAATTGTGTTGTGTGCTTATTCTTTTGATATGAAGTTTACATATGTATTGGCTAGGTAGGAAGGAACAACATCTGATTCACGAACAATAAAAAGTGCACTAACCAGGTAATGATCACTTTAAAATTCCCTAAGGTAAAAATAGAGCTCAAATCTTATTAATTAATAAACATTATAAGTTACATTTTGGCATAGTTTTATTCATCATAGGAAAATACTATCTTGTTGATTATGGATTCATATTGAAAAGTGGACTTATTACATCGTATAAAAGGGAACTATATCACTTGAAAGAATATTGAAGGAATCCTCCCTAAAATGCTTGTGAATTATGCAATCATCAACATTCATCGTTGCGTAACGTTATCAAAAGGGAATTTGGGGTGTTGAAAAAATGTTCCCTATTATAGCATCCACCAAAGAACCAACATACGACATTCAGAACCAAAAGAAAATTATTATGGCTTATGTCATTTTACATGATTTCTTAATTGGTGCAGATGCAAATGATCCATTCCTTAATGAAAAGTATGATCGAGGGGAAAATGATAACCAAAATGGCTATGAGAATGAGTATAAGATGACGCACGCAGTGGGGAAATCATAAGAGATAACATCATTGCTCATATGTGGGCTGATTACACTTTATGATAGATATTGTCATATCACAATAAATTATGTCTTTCATGATTCTTTATTGTTTTAAAAACATTTATTGGGTACTTTTATCTAAATATGACACAATTTACTAGTGTCGTTAATGTTTTCACTTGCAATTGTCTCTTTGTAATTCTTATTCATTATTTTCACTAATTTTTTTACTATTCTTTCCTTCTATATTATTTGAAAATATTTGAAGCTCATTTTCACAAAACATAAACTTGACACAATTGAAGCTAAACTTAAGGAAAAATTTCCTGATAAAGGGATCGATAAGGAAAAAATAAAAAATTGCAACTAGATTGTCAAAAACAAGTGGAGTAAGTGTTTTGATTTGTTATTAAATAGAGGTAGTGGATTTGCATGGCATTCTATAACAAATATATGGAGTTCTGAGCCAGAAGTGTAGGAGAGCTTGATCCATGTGAACTTGTTTACTATTTTTTTGGAAAAAAATATGGTATATTCTATAGTTTGTAAGATTCATAAACTTGTTTTTGTAATAGGTTAAACCAGAAGCCATTGAGTGGAAAGAGAAGCCTATTCATGATTATAAGAAGTTGGTGGAGATTTATGTTCGTGATAGAGCAACTAGGGAGCATGCTGAAATAGTATATGAGATAAGAAATAGGAGCATTATTTCTGTCGAAAGTGGATTTTCGAACACCATGGATGACAGTAATGAAATGCTGTTATTAAGTTTCGGAGACAATGTGATGACAATGATAAAATTTTGTTTCACAATGAGTTAACTTTCGGAGACAATGTAATGATGGACGGTGATCATATTGAATCTCTAATAGGAATCCTAGCTCAGTCTCAAAATGAAAAACCAAGTGCATCTAAGAAAAGGAAAAACAAGGCATCCTCTGATTACAGTGAAGATGTCTTCAAATATGGACTTAACATAGTTGTTGAAGCCATTATAAAATCCACTTTACTGTTGGTTAAACCACTTCCGATTCCAAAAGAAGAATTATATAGTCATTTGGTGGAGTTGAAAATAGAAGGTTCAAAATTGTATGAAAGTTATATTTTTCTTATTTGTAAGCCTGATGAGGTGAGGGCGTTACTTGGTGCACTAGTCAATATATGTAAGAATATGCTGGAGTTTATGATGTCTTCTAAAGAATAGTAGAATATATTGTAATTGTTACTATATCTTAGGAGTGTTTTTTAGGATTGGTGTGTCTTTTGGATGTTGGAGTTTAGTATGTCTAAGCTTTTTGTACACCCAATGTACGCTATATCTTAGGAGTATGTTAAGGCATGAAACTAATATTAGCTTTTGTACACTATATCTTAGGAGTATATTGGGACACGAAAATTGATCTTAGCTTTTTGTACACTCTATAGTCCTACACTAGCATGAATTAAACATAAACATTTTTTTGGATTTTAACTGTAGTGAAACTGTTTATTTTGCTCAGTTTTTATGCCTACATCTATTGTCAAACTTTGGCTAAGACTTTATTTAATTATTCTTGGAAGAAGTTTGGTTATGTGTGAATGATGGATCTTTTATACAACTGAGGGGTTTATGCATCACAAACAAGGAAAGTCACAGATATTGTATTAGGCTGAATGTTTTCTATTAACAACTGAAATTTACATACATATTCTCAATTTGCATATTGTTCTCATTTGCAAAGCAAAATAAAAGAGGTTTATGGTACTTTCATTTGGGTAGATAAGTTTCACAACTACTTATGTGGTGTAATGCCCTATAAGGTGTTTACAACTCACCAAAAAAAAAAAAGTCATGACTGTAATTTTTAATCAAAAGATGTAGACGTTTTACCTATTAGAACCCAAGGAATTGGATTAAGTAATAAAAAATATAATGATGTCTACAGTTACGTATAATTAAATTGTTAACTTATCTAACATTATCTTATGGTTTATATGATTATAATTAAATAAATATCAAACTTTATACCAAAATTAAATTCCAGCTTTGGAAAGTATGGTGAGCCTTTGTTTTTTTATAACTAATCTACTACTTAAATTTTATTAGATCACAGAGACAAAAGGTCATGTTAATTGCAGCAAGACCAAACAAAATGTTTAAATAAGGTCACAACATCCAAATAGTTAACTTTGAAACAATTACTCAAACTAAGAATAAAAATCCAAACATAACATCCATTTTGATTCTTTATTCCATAATAATAATTGTATAAGAACACAGTCATTACAACTAAGAAAACGTTGTCAATTGCCACAAACATCATTCCTAAATTCTACCTTATTATCTTGGAAGTCATAGAGTGCGCTTAAGCTTTGTTGTTAAGTTTAACTTGGTCCTTGTACAAGTAGTATGTCAATTGTCTCGCTTCGACAAAGAGTTGGAAAGGGTCAACCTTCTCAAGATCTAATAGTCTCCCCTTTGCATTAGTTTTTTCATTTGCTTTGCACGTTTCTTCTTATGACTGTATAGTAATTGTTACATCATTATAAGGAAGAATGAAATTTTTAACAAAATCACATCAAAAAATAGTTCCCCAATAGCATCTTTATTTGGATGTATAAACCAACTTAAATATCGTATTCTGCACAAGCCAATTTCATAGTAGTTGATGCCACACTTTATCCAGACATGTCATGCAATAGAAGAGAAAGAATAAATGAAAATAATAATAGAGCACAACTTATAAAATGTAATTTTTAGGAGTGAACCAAAAACAAAGATGAAAATTATGAATCCACTAGTCTAGGGGCATATGATTTAAGCAAGATTTGCGAGGCAATACGATCTTCAAAATAGAGTAGTGTATATATACAAGTTTAACCGTATGTGTAAAGCAACTTAAAAGGAAAAATCACACTTACATGGAGAGAACATGAATTGCTAGTGTTGACCAAGCACACATAAAAGATGACAAAAGAAGTAAAACATGTTAGAATCCACAACATCAATTTGACAAATAAGAGAACATACCATCCAATGCCTTGTTAAAACCATTTGTATATGGTATCAAACTAAATACAAATTGTTTCCACCCAATCCCAACTCAATTCATCGTAACTTGAATCAAACTCTTAATTGCTCCTCAATACCCAGGACTCCCTTGTTAACCAATCAAATGCTTTTAAAGCATTACCCTATTAAGGGATTCTATGAAAGAAATATAAACAATATAATGCTATTAGATTCTAGTATCTATAACGTTGCTACAAAAATCTAGCATATTATTTTTCATTCCTCCTAAAACCCACAATCCTTTAAAGCTACATGTTTTCCGTGTAAGCCACACAACAAGAGGTAGCTCTGTCCTCCCCAGATCACTAGCAGTTACAATTTATGGTAGGACATTGTCATGAAGCATATCTAAGCAAATGATGAGTTTGTAAATATCCTATATGAATTAACATTTTAACTCTTCAACTATTTAGCATTCGTAAACCATATACACTCCTAGTCTCCCCTGTGAAATTAATAAACCACAAGCAACAACTTCAACCTCAAATCATTGTCGGTGTAAATCAAATAGACAAAGCATGCTTCTTACCAAAGTGTTCTAAGTTAAAATTAAAGAGTAAATAAATGGAACTAGGATGCTACTGAAAACAAATTTTCAATTACTACACTGAATCTACAAGTCAAAAGCTCTCCAATCTGAATTGGATTTTGTACAACAGACTGTAATAGTGGTTCATAATCTATATTTCTGGCATAAAAATCAAAAACCTAATTTCCATTAAGTAGACGTTAGAGTTAGTTATTTTCCAAAATACATAAATATAAACACACACACACACATATATATAGAAAATTAAAGAGAAAATTTGATAGCTAATTTTGTTAGTAACATTGGAGAATACCAGAAAGATGAGAAAGTGACAATAAGCAATAAAACAATCACCTCAATAGAATAAAAATAAGAAAATGCCAAGCCAATAGGTCAGAGAAAGAAAAAGAAGACAAACTATGATAAGTAGTCATCTCTTAAATTAAGGTGCTCAATATTATGTTATTTTAATCAAAGATAGTAAAGAAAGATAATAGTTCATTTACCTGTAAAGCACTTCCAATCATATGATTAATTACATTGTTGCCACCACGACCAACACCCACCAATGTCGCAATTAAAACTTGAATGTTTAAGAACGCTTCCGACTGTCTTGATTCTATTCAAGTTTGATGGTGAAAGAAAACAAATTAGTAGATAAAATAAAAGAAAAGAGACTCAAGTTTGAAAAGAACTTGATATATGAGGAGGCAACATCAAAAATAAATCAATATCTCAGTCAGAACTGTGTAGCTTTAACATATGTTTTATTCTATAAGGGTATAATAGTTATTTATTATTTGTTATACATACATTACATTCCATTCTATCCATCTTCCAAACAACATTTTATTATGTTACATTATGAACCCTTCCATCATTCCTGAACAACAATTTTATAATATTACATCCATTTATATTCCATTTCGTTATAAACTATTCTATTCTATTCCATTCCATTCTTTTAAAAACTTTACATCCAATCAAACATAGCCCATCCCTAGCAACTTAAAGTTGTAATTGATAATTTAAAGTAACAAGTGGTCATAGCATGTCCATACTTGGGGTTAATTAAACATAATAAACAATTTAGTACAAAGAAACCAAAATATTACTCCCGTCCAAAAGAAGATAATGTACACACCCTTTATTCCTTGCATACAGAAAAAGAAAATGTAGTAGAGATTTCTAGTTGTCCCTTTCACTGAGAAATTGATCTTTAGTTACACTTAGGTTTTAAAGTTTGTGTTTCTGATGACATGTCATTTGCTCCACTTAAAACATGTCAAATCAATGTATTCGCATACTAACCTTTTAGAGGGAAAAAGCTAGGGATTGCGGTAGATTCAACCTATTTTCAACTTTTTACCATGCTTGCTGAAATTATGTTGGTATTTATTTTTTCCAAAATGATACGTACAATCCATTTCATTCATCCTCTCTTGAGTTTTGTTGATGAAAATTTTTCAGTCCTCTCTTTTTAAACGACATATGTTCCTGTTATTTTGAATAGTTTGTAGTCCTTTTGTAGGCTTTATGTTTTGGAGACTTGTATAATTATTTTCTCCAAATCATCATCAAGGCATAAGTTGTTCTGCTTTTGAATTCTACTCCACAACTCCTTTAAAGTAATGGAATTTGAGGAATAAATGGTATTTAGATTCGAGCTCAGTGTTACATAGATTATATATTAGATTCAGACTTAAAGAACTCATGATTCTATCTTGATAATACATTTTTAAAGGCAAGCCATATGATAAAGGAAATCTAGGGAGGGATTTGCTTAGATTAGCTTCCCGTAGTGGATTTTTGGAAATGAGCTTCTAAACAATACTATGCTAGAAAAAGGTTACTGAATTTTTAGAACTCAAATAACATAACGTGTTCAAAATCGACTTTCTTTTGGAATCCAATAAACAAAAGTTATTTGTAGTTTCTCATCTCTTGGGCTCCCTTGTTAAATGATTAAATAAATAAATAAATAAATATAGTATTATAAAATTAAGTTACAGATATATCGTTTCTTTAATAAAGGAAGTTATTAGTTTTTATGTTGTTAAATTAGTATATCAAGATCATAGGGTAAGGTATGTAGTTTATTATGCATGGCTTATTATGGAAAATATTGTTATATAAATATGGGTTTTGGGATATTGAAATTAAATTAGCTTAATTTTATAAGTTTTGGAATGTGGTGAATTTATATGTATTTTGAAATTACCATCTCAGCTACTGATCTGATGGTGTTTCTTTTAGTTGGTATATGACAATTGTTGGGCATCTCCCAAATACTAGTTATATGAGTTTTGCAAGGGTGGACTTTATTTTACTTACAAGTGATAACCCACTAAGTAAAGATTTTTTTAATTGACCCATAGGTGGTAGGTTTTGGTGGCTTATTGGAGAAGCCAATTTAAGATAAGATAAAATAAGGATTATCCTTTTTCACTTGTGAGTTGTACTGCCATAAAAACCACAATGGAGGAGGAGAAAAAGAGAGTTATGCTACATTGTTTTGGAATGTCGGGAGGCAACAGTTTGACAAGATAATCAAGAGGAAGTGAATTATCATCGACAGGTATTCAAAATTGGTATCTCTTGGGTTTGTAGAGAGTACTAAATTGATTAGGGTTTTTAATTTGTACTAGAACCTCGAGATAATTGTACTTGTTATTGAGATTATTATTATTAGTTACCGATTGTACTCTTGATTATTATAGTGGATTGATATTAGCCCATGGAGATTTGAACTATGGTTTTTCCCTTAGATAAGAGGGGTTTCTCATGTAAATTATGTGTGCATTGATTTAGTTTCTTACACTTTATTTCTCTTGCTATTATTGTTGTTGTAGTTCTAGTAATTTTCCCCAACAAGTGATATCAAAGTTATGGTTGGAGGATCCCTTTGTAGGGAAAATTACCACTTGTTTTATTTAGGGAGTAATTAGTGTAAGAAGAGAATGGGTGAAAATAGTGCTTCGAAAGTTCACGTTCCCTTTTTTGATAGGAAAATAAATTTTTAGATGTGGAAAAATTAAGGACTTGTTGGTACAACAAGATTTAAATGCGTCTTTGTAAGTGGACAAGTCGGTGAGTTTAAATGATGTCCAGTGGGCGTCAATGCAGAAAAAGGTGGTTAGTATGATTCAGTCAGCTATAGCTTTGGAGATCTAGTACAACTACTTCAGTGAGACGTATCCAACAACTTTGATGGATAAGTTCCAAAGTGTGTATGCCTCCAAATCGTTGAGTAAGATCTTGTGCTTGAGATGGGAGCTATATTAGTTGAGGATGGAGGAGGGTACAACCTTGTAAGACCACATTAATTTGTTCAACCAACTAGTAGCCCAGTTAAAGAATGCAAATAAGAATATCATCAATTAAGAACAAGCTTTCTTGATGACACATGTTGATAGAGATTCTTCGGGCGATGGTGATCGAGCAACAGTTGTGAGGGAGTATGAGAGAGGGAGGAATCAAGAGAAAAGCAGCGATGGCTCAAGGAGTAGTTTGAAATCACGTGCAAAAGACTTTAGTAACATAGAGTGTTACTATTGTAAGGAGAAGGGCTACATATGAAGTCTTTGTCTGAAGATGATGGAGGACTATAAGAGTCTCCATTTAACGCAAAAAAAGAAGGGAAAGACTAAAGTAGATGATGATGGTGATTCCGTAAATGTGGTCATAGGTGATGGTGATGATGATTTGATATTTGCTACTCATCGTGAGGTGAAGAAGGGCTAAAAGAGTTAGGTGTTGGATTTGGTTGCATCGATTCATGTTTTCTGAGACCAAGCCTTGCTTGATACTTTACGCCAAGATGGGTAGTATGACCATATCAATATGGTGGGTGATCAAAAATTAAAGGTCCAAACAGTGAGGATAAAGCTCGATAATGATATGACCCAAACGATCTATAATGTGAGGTATATACTAGGTGCTCGTGCCATCCTTATTTCCTTAGGTGAATTGACAAAGTACGGGCATAGATATTTTGGTAGTGAGAGGTGATGTAAAGTGTATTGCAGTGCTCACTTAATGTTGCAAGGGAGGAAGGCCGACAACAACATTTGTTATATGGAGGGTCATTGCATCCAGAGGGATAAGGTTGTGAAGAAAAAAATTTGATTCTCATATGAGATGGAGGTGTTGTGATTTAGGTCAAGAGACGAATATGTTGGGCATCTCCCCAAATCCCAAATACTAGTTATGTGAGTTTTGTAAATGTGGACTTTATTTTACTTATAAGTGGTGGGCCATTAAGTAAAGAGATCTGTGATTAACCCATAGGTGCTAGGTTTTGGTGGCTTATTGGAGAATCCAATTTATGACAAGATAAAATAGGGTTTACCTTTTTTGTTCATGAGTTGTATTGCTGTAAAAACCAGAACGGAGCAAGAGGAAAAGAGAGTTATATTCCATTGTTTTGGAGTATGGGAAGGTAGCTATTTGATGAGATATTCAAGAGGAAGTGGATCATCATAGACAGGTATTCAGAGTTGGTATCTCTTGGTTATAGAGAGTACTAAATTGATTAGGGTTTTCAATTTGTACTAGAACCTAGAGATAATTGTACTTGTTTTTTCAGATTATTGTTGTTAGTTACCGGTTATACTCTTGCTTATTATAGTAGATTGATTTTAGTTCATGGAGATCTAAACGGTGGTTTTTCCTTAATTGAGAAGGTTTTTCATGAAAATTACGTGTGCGTTGCTTTAGTTTCTTGTACTTTATTTCTCTTGCTATTATTGTTTTGTTAATTTCCCCCAACAACAATGCCAATCCCTTTTTTTGAATTGAAAAATAGCAAAATTTAGAAACATTTTTCTTAAAAAAAATGTTGTTTTCTAGTATTTAATCCTTTCAGTAACTGCAAATTTAGAAAACTTTGTAAACCTCAAGAAGATGCTTTTAGGCATGTCATGCAACGTTATGAAAATGATGACCCTAAGTGGGAGATGGGATCAGTTTGATGTTAACTTGGAGATTCCAATCTTGTGCATATAGTTTCTAACTATTTTGGCTCCTTATGGTTTATAAATATATAAGTTAAGATTGACAACTTTCATCATAATTAATTAAAGTACTTTTTTTTATCAAGGCTAGAAATTCATTTGATCATGGGTACATTTAATTTTTGATGGAAGAATTAGATATAAGTATATTTCTGAACATTTATCACAAGATTCCAAAATAACATAATGTTTCTTCATCTATCAAATATAATATTCTCGTTACATATTAATAACCTTTGTCGATTAAGAGGTTTGGATCTATTAACTACGGTCAATATGTTTTGAGTAAATTTCCTTTCATATATAAACATTTTATTTTATACAAAATCATTAATTTTATATATTTTTTTATTTATTTATCACAGAAAATAGAGAAAAGTTTAAGTACTCATAATAATTCAGTCCCTTTAGAAAGATTTGATGATCTAGCTTGAGTTAATGCTGGATTGGATCCTGGTATAATGAACCATACTATTTGTTTGTATTGTAATAAAAATTTGAAAGAAGGGGAAATCATCAAATTATAGAAATATTTAGCTAGGACTAAAGTTGATATAAAGCCTTGTAAGAATGTTAGCTGTGATGTGAAATGATATATGAAAATTTCCCTTGGAGAGAATGAAAATAATAAAGAGACAAAGAAAATATTGAACCATAAAATTGGTAGTGAAAGTTTATTTTTTACAATGGTTAACATGATATTAACAATTTTTTCTAGTTGAAAAATAGACTACTAGTTTTAAAATAGGCTACTAGTTTTATGCTCAAAACTGAAAGTATACAGGTCACAACTTGTAGTAAAAAGAAGATACCGGTCCCACAAAAATTGTGCTTATCAGTAATTCAAATTGATCTTTGTCTAAGAACTAAATTATTTATGGTAATAAATGGAAATTTAAATTAAATTCAACAACTAACAATGCACAAAGAATAATGCAAAAATACAAAAACTTAGAATTTAAGATTTTAACTAGATATCATTTTTTTCTTATCTCATCTCCCTCCTATTTTATTAATTGAATTGTGCTTCACCTATGATGTCCTAATGTATTAACTACCCTCTCTCAAGGTGTAATTTATTGGCCCTATCCAAATTAAATGGAAATGATTATGCAATCTCTCAATTTACAAAATCAGTCCACCAATTCAACTAATTATTTAGTTATCATATGGATGATCAACTAATTAGCCAAGATCTCTGTCCAACTAATCAATTAACTTAATGAATGTAGGTCTATAAAGTGAAAATTTTCATTATACAACCTACACAATCTTCCCAACTCAATCTCTCGATATATTGCAAGGTATACGTACAACATTCATCAAAAACATCATTCACTCAAATCAATAAAATAAGAGTTCAACAAGAAGTTCAAAAGTAATCTCTACACATAAATTAGCCAATTATGATGTCAATAACATACCCATCAATCAAATAATCCATCATACAAATGCTAGAAGAGAAAAAATGAAAGAAAACTAAATGAATCAAATTACTCCTCTTCTTTGGCCGAATCTAGAAAATCTGGCATTAGTATGCCCTTTTCCTAAATGAGAATGAAAAAACCTTGATTCTCTACCTCTCTGAAGACTCTAAACCTGTGTTTTTACTCAAGGAGACAAGTCTCTACCCAAACTCTCTCATTCATAGGGGTTTATATGTGACATCCCATGTTTAGGGTTAAACCCTAAATTAGTGAATTGAGTGAACTGTGAGAAATTAGAAGTGTAATTTTATGCTCATGCATCACTATATATTCACACACATGTGAATATTTATTTTGATACATTAAAATAATTGTACATGCATTCATTGACATTTTTTGGGTATGATTAATTGATTAAAATTGTGAATTGTGACTTATTTGTGTTGAAAAATTATCTAAAGAATATTATTATTATTTCAGAATTTTTGGTAAATTTTAGAAAATTTCTGAAAATTTGGAGTACTTTGGACTAGGAAAATATTGAATTAAGAAACCAATGGATGTGTGACACGCAGTAGCATATATTTATGATAAGTGGCCTACTAGGATGGATGACTCATTGCATTGTATCAAGCACACACGTGAAAATTTTCTGCAGCTTGTGTTTGTCCTTCGTTTGGTTTGTTCTTCACCAAAAATACCAACATTTTCTTCTTTGATCATCCTTCACTCGATCACCGAAACACTAAGTTGTTCATGTTTGTGCAATTGGTTATTGGTTTTTATAGCAAAGTAAGAATTTCAGTCCATGGCAAGTTTAGATTTTGTTAATCTCATTTGTTTCCATCCACAAAAACTTCTTTGCCCACTCTCAATCGTCGGAAGTTTAGTTGAATCAAGTAAGTTGAACTTTAAGCTTTAAGGTATCTTGAATGGCTTTTTGATCATGTTTGAAGTAGAATGAAATGGTTTTGATAATTGTAGTAAAAATGGAAAATATAGAAAATGGGAGTTAACTGGAGAAGTCTAGTAAAGTAGAAGAATATATGTTCTAATTTTCACTGTATAAGCGTAAATATTTGGCTGTTGTTAGAGATAGATTTAAATGAGGTTAACGTAAAAGAGAACATAGAGCAGTGTGGTTTTGTGTTTTAATAAGGATTAAGATGAGCTGAAATGGTAGCATAAAAATTGGTTTATACATTAGATATGTGAATTCAATAAGATAGAAGTGAGAAAATCTGGGAAAAAAAAAAGGAAGAAGATATCTACATTTTAGAGAGACAACTAAACTGTGTTGATTCTTTTGATTATAACTTGAGCTATAGGTTTTCAAATGAGCTGATCTTTAGTTCATATTAAACTAACAACATTTGTCTATAACTTTCATGTAGAAGTTGAGTTTTAAAATTGTTTCTAAGACTTTCAAAATTGGCATGAAATGAGTCTTGGCTTAAGCTATGGCACTACTAGTGACAAAAATCATATCCTATAGTTATTAAATAAACTGTATAGTCTTCAGGAAAGTTATAGCTTATTCTCTTATCTTTCAATTGGCATACAGTTCGTGATTTTTGGATATTGTAATTGAGAGATATGGGTTGTACAACTTGAATGCATGATCATGCTTTAGCCAAAATTCCAAATGTACACAATCTGTGATATTTTGATCATAACTTGCATAATGCAGGACCAAAATGTATGAATTTGATGTCATTAGAAACTTAAGATATTGAGGAACATTTTTTTAGAAGAAATTATTGTCTAAAAACGTTTGTTCAAAACAAGAAAGGTAGAAAAAGAGGGAAGAAAACACAGTAGGTAGCGATCATGCCTCAGCATGATCGTGACTTTGTTGAAAAATAAAGGAAGTAGTGATCGTGCCTACTCTATTGAAAAATAAGGGAAGTCGTGATTCACGACTCTGCTGAAAAAGAAGAAAGTGCACAATCGCGACTCTGAGACTCTGAAACTCTGAAATTTGAACATCCTTGATTCTTTTGGCTATAACATCCTCTTCCGACCTCCAAATGACATTAGACTTGAACCATTAGACTCGAAACACATTTTTTTACATCTCCATCAAAAATGATAAGCATATGAAATCATTTGAAGAGATTGATTAATGCATTTGGGACAGAAATGATGAACAATTCTAGAATTTCATGACTGGAATATTCTCACAGAACATGTTTTGGTATTTTGAAAATATCTTGATCTGTATGCATCCAAATGTTTTGAATTGGGATAAACTAAAGACATAAGGATACAAATTTTATGACGAAATTGAATTTTAATTCTGTCTCTAAGAATTTCAATTTCTGGGTGAAAGTTGAGTAAAGAGTTTTTAAGATTAAAGAATGTTTGGAAGGTGTTGAAATTGCTTATAAAGTATATTAAAGAAACATACCCGAGAAATTGTCATTGAACATGCACCATACATGCATGATACATTCATGAATGTGCTTATGATTGAATATTTATCTAAATGTGTAAATTTTGTTTATGATAGCATATAGAAGAACAAGTAGATCGCCCACTTCCTGATATTGCCGGGACTTCGAGACAATAACTTTGGGAGCAAACTGTGAGTAACCTAGATGATCTCACTTAATTATTTGTTTGCTTAATTTTTGATTTGATGATTGTGATATTGAAGTGCTCCTTGTGTGTAAATTGGAATAAATAAGTGATACTCCTTATTATTATGGAATGTCAGACCAAGATCTGATGATGTATGTGAATGTGAAAGTAAAATTAGAATCAAGTGACTGATTATATGTATTTAAATAAGAAGCATTCCATTACATAAATGCATGAAAGATAAAGGTTCTTATGATCGGAGTGCTAGTGTAAGAGCTTAAAGCTTATACTATGATTAGAGCCTCAGGCTTAGTTGTGAAAGTATCCAGTATCTACTAAGGGATATGAGACATTATTCTGACATAGCTCAATATCTACTAAGGGATATGAGTTAGTAAAAAGCCACTCTGTCATAACACCAACAATAACAAGTGAAAATGAAGGAGTTTATGGATTTGAAACAGGGTAGGATGTCAAAGGCAGAATATGAGATTTGTTTTAATGAGTTGATGGTTATGCTACTACCCTCATTCCTACAGAAGAAGATAAGTGTAAGAGATTTGAAAATTGGTTGAACATGGAGATTATAACAAGGTTAGCAATCACTAACCTGAGCAATTTTACTGAGTGAAAGGCTACCTCGATTAGAATTAAGCAGCTTTTGAGAGAGGGACAAGTAGAGTCGGGACAAAGGTTTAGAATGAAAAAACTCAGTGAAATTCAAAGTGGTTTTGGCAGGAGATTTAGTAAGCGGTAGAATCAAGCTTTTAGACCATCAGCTGGATCAAGACAGTCGGGATTCAAACAGAGGGTTGGCTTTGCACAACCTGGTAGTGGAAGAGTTACAGTGCAAAGTCAGTTACCTCTTTATGAGTACTGTGGGAAGAAGCACGGTGGAGAGTACTGGACTTTATCTGGGGCATGTTTTCGATGTGGCTCTCTAAAGCACAGAATTAGAGGTTGTCTTGTTGTTGCTGGAACCTGGTCAGGTATGAGAGGGAGATTTGTAAGTGAAACAGCTGTCTAACAAAGCCAAGCTAGCGGGGTTGGATAGAAAAGTAGAGGCAGAGTGAGTTCTGGAACTCCTTGTGTCAAAACTAAGTTTCAGAGCAACAAACCCCAGTCTCAGGCTTGAGTATATGCTATAACTAGGCAGGAAGCTTAGGACTCTCCAGATATTGTTGCAAGTGCACTACTTATCTTTGATTATGAAGCATTTGCATTGCTAGATCTTAGATCTATGCATTCATTTATTGCACTGCATCTAGAATATAGACTGCATTGAGATATAGAATATTTGAGATACAGATTAGAGGTAAGTTGCTAGGCCCTATTTTTGCATCCCAACAATTCGAAATATCATAAGATGTGATGTGTTGAACCCATAAGGTTATTTCCATAGGATCTATCTAGCCAAAACTAGTTCAAACAATGGAATCACTAATTGACTTCTTCAAAACAATTGTAGCTCTATGTCTCTAGTTCATTTTTAAATAATAATCGTCTGATTCGGAGCTTTACAGATCAAGATATGATTAAAATACCGAATTATGTTCAGCAAAACAACCAATTCATGCTCTTCCAATCGTTTCCCTCACTTTCCCTCCATCAATATCTTTCGAATTAACCCTAATGGATACCAAAATTTTATGGAGAGGTAGAGAAATATGTTAGGAATCTATTGGTTCAATAATCACTTCATTTGGAGATTAAACGATGAAGCTATGTCCAAAAGAGTCAAACATGATTATGTCCTTAATCATATTGTACCTATCTTGGGACAATTAGTATAACTTTCACTAAAGATATCAGATTAAGGTATGCTTAGAACCGTTTCAAACAGGACTTCTAGATCTACAACTTTTCTGAAGACACTAAAAAGATATTTTGTCATTTAGAAGGTCAAAATAAGACAACTTTGACTTAGACGAAGTAATTAGAGGTTGAAATGGGTCTGATGAATCAGTCTAAGATGATCCAGACTAAGACGATCCAGATTAAGATGATCCAGAGTAAGATGATCCAGACTAAGACGATCCAAACTAAGACGATCTAGAGTATACAACCAAACATACCAAGTTCCCTATAAACCATCTCCAATGATTCCTACATCCACTCTAACATCACTTTCAGTAATAATCTTCCCAATTTCACTTCTTCTAATGCAATGTCCCTCCTTAAACACTCAATTATAAACTTAATTTCATTAAACACCCAAATCTCAAGTCCATTGATTTATCACATGCAACAAATTCTCATCTTTCACTATAGCTGTCCTATATGCATCCTATGCAGCATTACTAACTTATAAAGATCATAACTCTGAACTCTGATATCCAAAAATTTTATACTTTATATCATTGGAAAGCTAGAAAGATAATCTACAACTTTTATGAAGACAACTATGGCTAATTCTACCTAAATCGATACAGTTTTCTGTTAAGTTCATAAATCAATTCTACCCCTACAATTTCATCAACCATTACAGCTCAACCAAAAGATAAATATGTACATTAACCAAAGATAGTTCTTTAATCCGTAATCTCATTACTAATTCAAAATAGAGTTTACACATCAACAATCCACATCAATAACTTAACACAAAATACAAATGGATGCTCATTTTTGATATGTATATAAAGCTATCCAAAATGTTCACTAACTTAGTATAAAAGTCTTTAACTATTTTGGAGTTTTATGATGCTTTGCAAGGAGTCAACGACCTTCTTGTTCTGCACCTGAGGAGTAAAAAAATGGGTTGAGCTACACAGCTCAGTGGCTAATATATTTATAGCCATCGACAATCAACCACAATTCAAGCATATGTACATGCACAGCTAGCAATTCAAGCATTAATCAATTTAGCTCAAAACTCATAACACATAACATAGACTTTAGCCATTAAACACAATACTCAAATGCATCATACTTGACAATTCAAAGATGCAATACACACACAAATGGCTCGAGAGTTTCGTGGTACGAAACGTAGAAACCAAAGTTCACACTATGAACAAAACGAGTCTAATTTCTCAAGATCTCGTGACCTCAAGCGGGCAGTCGGGAGAAGGCTATAGGTCAACGTGCACATGACTAACGAAACGGGTTCCTCTCTTGCCCAATCATAAACAAATTTTACGCTCAATACGGTCAATCACAAATTCATAATCTTATGCTTCTTTTACTTTTTCTTCTTTCCTTTTATACAAATATCATAACATTTTTCAAGGCATGACATAATCATAATTCATCATGCATTTTCAAACACTAACAACGATTTCAATTTCAGGCAAATCAAATGCAAGCAAATCAATATACACACATAGGCAAGAATTTACCCAATTACACAATAACTATGAATACATTACCCACCTAAATCGTTTGCAAAAATCCAAGTCAAGGTTGTCTTTCCTCTTGCTCTTGGGTAGGATTCACTTGGTTTCCTAAAACAACCAAGGTTTCATTCAAAACAACATTCTAATAAAATTCATAAACTTCAATAATCACAAAAAATGCAATAAACACAAATTAAGCTCAATCCTAACCTACCCATAGTCCTTGTAGGTTAGAAAACCCTAGACCTAATTTAGAAACCCTAGGAATCGAATGGGTTGCTTCTTCCTCTTCTTCCAACATAACACCCTCTCTCTTTCAAAGCCCTTCATTCCCAGCACAACCCATTTCTTTAATAAAGCAAGAAGAAAAGATGATTAACTTACGTTAACAAGCTTGATTTCTCTTCTTCCCACGTTTTCTTCTTCTTCTCTAACTTCTCTCTCTTTTCTCTTCTCTTTTATGACTCTCTCTTCTCTTCTTCTAAATTTTAAGACAACTTTTATGCTTGGTCTCCTAGTTATGCCCTCATCATTTAATACAATGTCCATTTAACCCTTTTTTTGTCTTTATCAACTAACTCCTTAAGCTAACTTAATTCTAACATTCCCATATTAATTTTAACATAATTCTAATCTTTCCATCTAATTCTAATCTCTATTCAAGCTTACTAAATTGAATGACCCAATTCTAAGATAAGTAAATAAACAAACAAATTGTAATTAAATAATTAAACAATCAAATCAATAATAATTGAAAAAAATTTCGGGGTCTAGCAATCTCCCCCCTAAAAAAATTTCATCCTCGAAATTCTTACCTGAGTCCACGAAGAGGTGTGGATACTTCTCCTTCATTGCTTCCAAAGGCTCCCATGTTGCCTCTTCCGTCGAATGGTTCTTCTATAAGACTTGAACCAGCTTCACAACCTTGTTTCTCAAAATCTTTTCCTTCAAATCTAAGATCTCCACTGGTTGCTCCTTATACATCAAACCCTCCCTTAATTAAACCTATGATGGTTGAACTATGTGTGAAGGATCTGATCGATACTTCCTTAACATCGATACATGGAAGGCATTGTGAATCTTAGACAATTCCGATGGCAAGGCTAATTTATAGGCTAAAGGCCCAATCTTCTCAATGATCTCATAAGGGCCTATGTATCTCGAACTAAGCTTGCCCTTCTTCCTAAACCTAAAAACCCCTTTCCATGGAGAAGCGCTAAGAAATACTTTGTCTCTAAGTTCAAATTCCATCTCCCTTTTATATGCATTCGTATAACTTTTCATCCTATCTTGAGCTGCTTTAAGTCTCTGTTTCACCAATTTAATCTTATCAACTGTGACTTACACCAATTCAGGCTCTAAAAGCCTACTTTCACCTTCCTCTTCCCAACAAATAGGAGTTCTACACCTCCTACCATATAAAGCTTCATAAGGTGTCATTTGAATTCTCAAGTGATAGGAATTATTATAGGAGAATTTAATTAACATCAAATGATCATCCCATGAGCCTTTGAAATCCATAGCACAAGCTCTCAACATTGCCTACAAAGTTCGGATTGTTCTCTTCGATTTTTCATCAGCCTGTGGATGGAAAGCTGTAGTAAAGTGTAACTTAGTTCCCAAAGCCTCCTGTAAGCTTTCCCAAAATCTGTAGGTGAACCTGGGATCTCTGTCCGAGACTATAGAATTCGGAATCCCATGAAGCCTAATTATCTCATCTATATATTTCTTGGCCAAAGCATTCAAAGAATCTATCTATTTAATTGGCAAGAAATGTACTGACTTAGTTAGCCTATCAACAATCACCCATATTGCATCATGCTTCCTGCTAGTTCTTGGCAATCCCATCAACAAATCCATCATAATCTTCTCCTATTTCCATTCAGGAATCAACAAAGGTTTAAGCTTACTGATAGGTGCTTGATGTTCTGCTTTAACTTGCTGACACACTAAGCATTTTTTAACATACTCTGCAACATCTTTCTTCATCCCTTTCCACCAAAAGTGTTCTTTTAAATATCTATACATTCTCGTACTTCCTGGGTGCATTACATAAGGCAAATTCTGTGCCTCATCAATAATCTCTTCCTTTAACTCTTACATATTAGGAATACATAGTCTGTTACCTACCACCATCAATCCATCTTCCCTTACCTCTATTTCAGAAGGTTTACCATTTTTAATCTCTTCTATAAGCTTGCTCATATACTTATCTTGCTTCTGTAGTTCCTTAATCTTCTCATTCAACATTGGCATTACTCTAAAATTAGCCAATACACACCCAAATTCAGCTTGTCTCAATGTCACCTTGAGTTTGACTAATTCCTTCAACAAAGGAAGATACACTGTCTTCACACATGCCATAGATGATTTTCTACTCAGTGCATCCGCTACTACATTAGCTTTCCCTAGATGATATTCTATCATCAAGTCATAATCCTTTAGTAGCTCTAACCATCTGCTATGTCTCAAATTCAATTCTTTCTGGCTCATCAAATACTTAAGACTTTTGTGATCTGTAAACACCCTGGTGCTGACTCCATATAAGTAGTGTGTCCATATTTTCAATGCAAAGAATAGAACAGTTAACTCCAAGTCAGCATAGGATAATTCATCTCATAAGGTATCAATTGCTTAAAAGCATAGGCAATCACTTTATCTCCTCGTATCAACACACACCCTAATCCCTTCCTCAAGGCATCACTATCCACTATGTATCCATCACTACTGGAAGGCAAAGTCAAAATTGGTGTAATTGTGAGCCTATTTTTCAATTCCTCAAAACTATTTTGGCACTCCTCTGTCCACACAAACTTTTGATTCTTTCGTATCAATTAGGAAAGTGGAGTTGCTATTATAGAAAAGCCCTCCACAAACCTTCTGTAATACCCAGCTAAGCCCAAGAAACTTTTCAGTTCAGCTACATTCTTAGGTGTTTCCCATTTCTCAACCGCTTCTAACTTCCTTGGATCCATAAGTACTCCTTGCTTCGAAATCACGTGTCCAAGAAATACCACTTTCTTTAGCCAAAATTCATATTTGTCGAATTTGGCATATAACTCTTCCTTCCTTATTGTCTTCAAGGATGTCCTCAAATGTTCCTCATGCTCCTTGTCACTCTTAGAATAAAGCAATATGTCATCAATGAAGACTATGACAAATCAGTTTGAGAAGGCTTGAAGACTCTATTCATTAAGTCCATAAAGGCTGCAGGGGAATTCGTTAATCCAAAGGGCATCACTAAGAACTCAAAGTGCTCATACCGTGTTCAAAAAGCAGTCTTTGACACATTGGACTCCTTTATCCTCAACTGGTGATAACCTGATCCCAAATCTACCTTAGAAAAGACCTTTTCCCCTTGCAATTGGTCTTACAAATCATCTATGTGTGGAAGCGGATATCTATTCTTGATAGTGACATGATTAAGCTTCCGGTAGTCCACACACATTCTTAACGAATCATCTTTCTTCTTCACAAAAAAGACCGGAGCTTCCCAAGGCGAAGAGCTAGGCCTAATGTACCCCTTCTCCAACAACTCTTCCAGTTGCTCCTTAAACTCCTTCAATTCCACCAGAGCCATTCTATAAGGCAAAATCGATATTGGTGCAGTACCCAAAAGAAGCTCAAAGGGAAACTCAATTTCCGTAGGGGGTGGTAGTCCTGGTAATTCCTTAGGAAAGACATCTGGGAATTCCATGACCACAGGAATATCTTCTAACTTTCCTCTATCCGCCTTCGTGTCAACCACATAGGCCAAAAATGCTTTAACCCTTTCCTTATCACCTTGCCCTACAGAAGCCTCAACATTTCCTAGGGCTACAGACTCATCACTACTCTCCTCTCTTAGCAGAGAGTTAGGTGCAATTGATCCTTGCAAAACTCCTCATTTCCTTTTATGAGGTGGCATCTTACTCCTTCAATTAAACTACTAACGATTAGCTTACATTTTTGTTTTAATCTTATTTCCTACATGTATGGATGATATGCATGTCACTTAATGCAATCAATTAATTTACATTGGAAAAAATTTATCACAAAGCATAAAAATTCATACCACTACACATTCTAAGCCTAGGAAAAACCTAAGCTCTGATACCACAATATGCTGAGCCCCATTTCCGGAGCCCAACTATTCGAAATATCATAAGACGTGAACGTGAAGGTTATTTCCATGAGGTCTCTCTAGCCAAAACCAATTCAGACAGCAGAATCACAAATTGACTTCTTTAGAAAAATTGTAGCTCCGTGTCTCTAGTTTATTTTCAAATAATAATCATCTCATTCGGAGCTCTACGGGTCAAGATATGATTAAACTACCGAAGTATGTTTAGTAAAATAACCAATTCATGCTCTTCCAATCGTTTCCCTCACTTTCCCTCCATCAATCTTTTTTGAATCAACCCTAATGGAAACCAAAATTTTATGGAGAGGTAGAGAAATATGTTAGGAATCCATTAGTTCAATAATCACTTCACTTGGAGGTCAGATGATGAACTTATGGCCAAAAGAGTCAAACATGATTATGTCTTTAATCATATTGTACCTATCTTGGGACAATTAGTATAACTTTCACTAGAGATATCGGATTAAGGTATTCTTAGGATGGTTTCAAATAGGAATTCTAGATCTACAACTTTTGTGCAGACTCCAAAAATATATTTTTCCATTTGGAGGGTCAAAATAAGACAACTTTGACTCATACGAAGTAATTAGAGGTTGAAATGAGTCAGATGAATCAGTATAAGACGATCCGGACTAAGACGATCCAGATTAAGATGATCCAGACTAAGATGATCCAGACTAAGACGATCCAGAATAAGACAATCCAGAGTATACAACCAAATATACCAAGCTCCCTCCAAAGCATCTCCAATGATTCCTACATCCACTCTAACATCACTTTTAGTAATAATCTTCCCAATGTCACTTCTTCTAATGCAATGTCCCTCCTTAAACATTCAATTACAAAATCAATTTCATTAAACACCCAAATCTCAACTCCATTGATTCATCACGTGCAACAAATTCTCATCTTTCACTATAGCTGTCCTATATGCATCCTGTGCAGCATTACTAACTTATAAAGATCATAACTCTGAACTCTGATATCCAAAAATTTCATACTTTATATCATTCGAAAGCTAGAAAGATAATCTACAACTTTCATGAAGACAATTTTGAATAATTCTACCTAAATAGATACAGTTTTTCCATTGATTTCAGAACTCAATTCTACCCCTACAATTTCATCAACCATTACAACTCAACCAAAAGATAAATATGAACATAAACCAAAGATAATTCTTTAATCTTTAATCTCATTACTGACTCAAAATAGAGTTTACACACCAACAGTGCACATCAATAACTTAATACAAAATACAAATGGATGCTTGTTTTTGATATGCTTATAAAGCTATCCAAAATGTTCACTAACTTAGTACAAAAGTCTCTAACTATTTTGGAGTTTTTTGATGCCTTGCAAGGAGTCAACAACCTTCTTGTTCTACACCTGAGGAGTGAAATAATGGGTTGAGCTACACAGCTCACTGGCTAATATATTTATAGCCATCAGCAATTGACCACAATTCAAGCATATGTACATGTATAGCTAGCAATTCAAGAATTAATCAATTTAGCTCAAAACTTATAACACATAACATAGACTTTATCCATTAAACACAACACTCAAATGCATCATACTTGACAATTCAAAGAGGCAATGGACACCCAAATGGCTCAAGAGTTCCGTGGAACGAAACGGAGAAACCAAAGATTACACCATGAACAAAACGAGTTTGATTTCTCAGGATCTCGTGGCCTCAAGCGGACAGCCAGGAGAAGGCTATCGGTTAGCGTGCACATGGCTAACAAAACAGGTTCCTCTCTTGCCCAATCACAAACAAATTTTATGCTCAATACAGTCAATCACAAATTCATAATCTTATGCTTCTTTTACTTTTTCTTCTTTCCTTTTATACAAATATCATATCCTTTTTCAAGCATAACATAATAATAATTCATTGTGCATTTTTGAAAATTCACAACGATTTCAATTTTAGGCAAATCAAATGCAAGCAAATCAACATATACTCATAGGCAAGAATTTTCCCAATTACATAATAACTATGAATACATTACCCACCTAAATCATTTGCAAAAATCCAAGTCAAGGTTGTCTTTCCTCTTGCTCTTGGGTAGGATTCGCTTGGTTTCCTAAAACAACCAAGGTTCCATTCAAAACAACATTCTAATAAAATTCATAAACTTCAGTAATCACAAAAAATGCAATAAACAAAAATTAAGCTCAATCCTAACCTACCCATAGTCCATCTAGGTTAGAAAACCCAAGACCTAATTTAGAAACCCTAGGAATCAAATGGGTTGCTTCTTCCTCTTCTTCCAACACAACACCCTCTCTCCCTCAAAGCCCTTCATTCTCAACACAACCTAATCCTTTAATAAAGCAAGAAGAAAAGATGATTAACTTACGTTAACAAGCTTGATTTCTCTTCTTCCCACATTTTCTTCTTCTGCTCTAACTTCTCTCTCTTTTCTCTTCTCTTCTACGAATCTCTCTTCTCTTCTTCTAAATTTTAGGACAACTTTTATGCTTGGTGTCCCAATTATGCCCTCATTATTTAATACAATGTCCATTTACCCCTTCTTTTGTCTTTATCTACTAACTCCTTAAGCTGACTTAATTCTAACATTCCTATATTAATTCTAACTTAATTCTAATCTTTCCATCTAATTCTAATCTCTATTCATGCTTACTAAATTTAATGACCTAGTTCTAAGATAAATAAATAAACAAATAAATCATAATTAAATAATTAAACAAATAAATCGACAATAATTGAACAAAATTTTCGAGTTCCAACTTGAGTACACCAATAGCTAATATCACCGTGATTAAGGAAGTCTGCAACAAACGCTTGATTTGAATCGACCAGGCAGAATTAAAGGTAGACTTGATTATATTACAGTTAAGGGAGATAGAAATTATACTAGGCCTGGATTGGCTCACTGCCGATAGAGCCATCATGAACTGCTATACTAAGGAAGTAATTTAGAGTGTCCTAATTAGCCAAGGGCAGTGTTCAGAGGTATTAGCTAAGTAGTGCTAGCCAGATTGATCTCATCTGTGAGTGCTTTGAAGTTAATGTATGGTGGATGGGAGGCTTATCTAGATCATGTGATTGATACTCGAGTTGAGAAGAATATTTATGACATTCCTATAGTTAGGGAATACCTGGATGTGTTTCCCAAAGAATTACTTGGCTTACCTCCAGATCGGGAAATAGAGTTCACAATTGATCTAGTTCTACGTACCACTCCTATATCCACTCCCCCATATAGGATGGCACCTGTGGAGCTGAAGGAGCTGAAGACTCAATTATAGGAGTTGTTGGATAAGGGATTTATTAGACCTAGTGTTTCACCTTGGGGAGCTCCAGCCCTATTTATGAAAAAGAAGGATGGTACCTTGAGACTGTGCATTGACCATAGGAAACTGAATTGGGTTACAAAAAAAGTACCTATTGTCTAGAATTGATGATTCATTTGATCAGCTGCAGGGAGTGTAGGTGTTTACTAAGCTCGAATTGAGATTTGGGTATTATCAACTAAAGATAGCAGAGGTTGATGTACCAAAGAGTGCTTTCAGGAGTAGGTATGGACATTTTGAGTTTTTAGTAATGTTGTTCGGGTTAACTAATGCCCCAGTTGCATTTATGGCCTTAATGAATAAGGTATTTCAGCTCAACCTAGATAGATTTGTAATTGTATTCATTGATGACATACTTGTGTATTCAAAGAGTAGAGAAGAACATGGTGAGCATCTGAGAATGATTTTATAGATTATGAGAGATGAAACATTGTGGTTAAAGAAAAGACTGTGTGTACCTAAAGTCGTTGATTTGAGGAAGGAAATCCTAGAGGAAGCTCACATGGCTACTTATGCTATACATCCTGGCACGAATAAGATGTATAACATGCTCAAGTAGCATTTCTGGTGGCCTAGAATGAAGAAGCAAGTAGCGGTGTATGTTTCTAAATGTGTAACATGCCAACAGGTTAAGGTTGAGCATCAAGCTCTAGTTGGGAAGTTTCATTCGTTGCCTATTCCGGAGTGAAAATGGGAATGAATTACCATAGATTTTATTATAGGATTGCCTAAGACTCCGAGGAAAAATGATGCATTATGGGTGGTAGTGGACCAATTAACTAAGTCGGCCCATTTTATACTAGTACAAGATAACAACATACTAGACCAATTGGCCCGGAGGTATATGATTGAGATTGTGAGACTGCATGGGTTTCTTGTGCATGAGTTTCCTGTGTCCATTGTATCAAACATGAATCTTAGATTTACTTCAAGATTTTAAAAGAGTTTACGGTCAGTTATGGGTACAAAGCTGAATTTTAGTACTACAATCCATCCTCAGACAAATGGACAGAGTGAGAGAACTATTAAGACTATTGAGGATATGCTTAAAGCATGTGTATTGGAGTTTTAAGGAGCTTGGGATTAATACATAGCACTGATTGAATTTGCTTACAATAACCATAATCATAGCAGTATTGGAATGGCACCATTCGAGGCACTGTATGGCAGAAAATCTCGATCACCTCTATACTGGGATGAAGAAGGTTTGAGAATGATAGGAGGCCCTAAATTGATCCAAGACACAGTAGATAAGGTGAAACTAATCCGGAGTTGGATAAAAGCAGCTTAAGATAGACCAAAAAGTTATATGGATCAGCATCGTCGAGATATGGAGTACAGTGCTGGGAATAAAGTATTTTTGAGAGTATCGCCTTGGCGAGGTGTTCTGAGGTTTGGTGAAAAGGGTAAGTTGAGCTGAGATACATTAGTCCTTATGAAATTCTTAAGAGAATTGGACCTTTGGCATACAAGCTAGCTTTGCCTACTGAAATGTCTCAGTTACATAATTTATTTCATGTGACCATGTTGAGAAAATACAGATATGATCCAACACATGTCATAGCGGCTCAAGAAATTGAGATTGCTAGTAATTTAAGCTATGTTGAAGAGCTAGTTCAGATAATAGGTTATAAGACAAAGAAACTGAGAAATAGAGTAATTCCATTGGTGAAAGTCCTTTGGAGAAACCACTCAACTGAAGAAGCAACTTGGAAGATAGAGGAACATATGAGAATGCAACATCCCCACCTATTTCCTCAATCAGGTAAGAATTTTTAGGACGAAATTTCTTAAGGAGGGGAGAATTGTGACATCCCATGTTTTGGGTTAGACCCTAAAATAGTGAATTGAGTATACTGTGAGAAATTAGAAGTGCAATTTTATGCTCATGCATCATTGTATATTCACACACATAAGAATATTTATTTTGATGCATTAAAATAATTATACATGCATTCATTGAGATTTTTCGGGTATGATTAATTGATTAAAATTGTGAATTGTGACTTATTTGAGTTGAAAAATTATCTAGAGAATATTATTATTATTTGAGTCCATGGAAAGTTTAGTTTTTGTTTAATCTCATTTGTTTCCATCCATAAAAACTTCTTTTCCCACTCTCAATTGCTGGAAGTTTAGCTAAATCAAGTAAGTTGAACTTTAAGCATTATGGCATCTTGAACGGCTTTTTGATGATGTTTGAATTAGACTGAAATGGTTTTGACAATTGGAGTAAATTGGAGAAGTGCAGAAAAGTAGTATATTGTATGTTTTGTTTTTCACTATATATGCGTAAATATTTGGGTGATGTTAGAGATAGATTTAAATGAGGTTAAAGTAAAAGAGAACGTAGAGCAGTGTGGTGTTGTATTTTACAAAGGATTAAGATGAGCTGAAATGGAAGTAGAAAAATTGGGTTATACATTAGGTATGTGAATTGAATAAGATAGAATTGAGAAAATCTGGAAAAAATGGAAGAAAAAGAAATATATATTTTAGAGGGACAACCGAACTGTGTTGCTTCTTTTGATTATATCTTGAGCTATAGATCTTCAAATGAGTTGATCTTTAGTTCATATTAAACTAGCAACATTTTTCTGTAACTTTCTTGTAGAAGTATAATTTTAAATCTATTTCTAGGAGTTTCAAAATTGGCATGAAATTGAGTCTTGGCTTAGGCTGTAGCACTACCAGTGATAGAAATCATATCCTGTAGTTATTGAATAAAATGTATTGATTTAGGCCGAATTAGACAAAGTTGTCTTCACAAAAGTTATAGCTTATTCTCTTATCTTTCAATTTATATAAATTTCGTGATTTTTAGATATTTTAATTGAAAGACATGGGTTGTACAACTTGACTGTATGATCATGCTCTAGCGAAAATTCCAAATGTACACAGTCTGTTGTATTTTGATCATAACTTGCACGATACAGGACCAAAATGTATGAATTTAATTTCATTAGAAACTTAACATATTGAGGAACATTTTTTTAGGAGAAAGTATTGTCTGGAAACATCTGGTTATAGGTCAAAAATGGAAATAAACTTAGAAAAAGAGGGAAGAAAACCAGCAGGTGGTGATCATGCTGACTCTGTTGAAAAATAAAGGAAGCCGTGATCATGCCTCAATACGATCATGACTCTATTGAAAAATAAGGGAATTTGTGATCATTTGAAAAAGAAGTCCACAATCGCAACTCGAAGACTCTGAAAATCTGAAATTTGAACATCCTTGATTCTTTTAGCTATAACTTCCTCTTCTGACCTCCAAATGACATGGGACTTAAACCATTAGACTTGAAATACATTGTTTTACATCTCTAACAAAATTATAATCATATAAAGTCATTTTGGAGAGATTGATTGATGAATTTGGGACTGAAATATGAACAATTCTGGAATTTCATAACTAGAATATTCTCACTGAACATGCTTTGATATTTTGAAAATATCTTGATCTGTATGTATCCAAATGGAATGATTTTTGACTTGGGATAAGCTAGAGCCATCGGGCTACAAATTGTATGAAGAAATATAATTTTAATTCTATCTCTAAAAATTTCAATTTCAAGGTGGAATTTGAATAAAGAGTTTTTAAGATTAAAGAATGCTTGGAAGGTGTTGAAATTATTTATAAAGTATATTAAAGAAACATACCCGAGAAATTGTCATTAAACATGCATAATACATACATGATAAATTCATGAATGTGCTTATGGTTGACTATTTATTTGAATGTGTAAATTTTGTATATGAATGAATATAGACGAACAAGTGGCTGATTATATATAGCTGAATGTGAAGCATTCCATTATATGAATGCAAGAAAGATAATGACTGTTGTGATCGGAGTTGCCAGAGTAAAGAGTTTAAAGCTCATACTGTCATCAGAGCCTCAAGCTTAGTTGTTAAAGTACCCAATATCCACTAAGGGATATGGCACATTATTCTGACACTGCTCGGTATCCGCTAAGGGATATGAGTTAGTAAAAAGGCACTCGGTCACAACAACAAAAATAATAAGTGAAAGTGACTCTCATGTGCATTGCATACGCATTTTAAAAAATGTGATATTTCTGACTGATTAAAATGCATTGGTATTTTGTATTTGAATGACAATGTGAAATGTGATATTTCTTACAAATTGAAAAGATGTGAAATATGTGTTATGTGTAATAAGGAGTTACATGAATTGAGTAAACCATCGATGATGGTTACCTCATTAAGTTCGTAAAATGCACCCAAAATTGCACGTTGACATTTTAGGATCGAGAGAGGACATTAGCGATTGATATATTACAAGAACCATAATTCTTGTACTTTTGTGAAGAAGAAATGACTCAAAGGTCGGTCAACTGAGACTGAAGACTTTAGATAGACTTTTTTTATAATTTCCTTTTTCATATAGCATACTCTATATTAGGATATAATGATGTACATGTATGAATGTTTAAAAGCTACAATGTAAATACGTTTCGTTTTATGAAATGAAATGAGGATTACAGTTTGGTATTTGGTTTTAAAATCTGGGGACATTTATATGCAGTAGTTGATGCCATGATTGAGTTAGATATGTTGCCACGTTATAAAATGAAGGTGAGATAGTTAATACATCATTATTATAGATTATATACTAGAATATCCACTGGGTGTTCCGGTTTGTAATTTATGATAATGGGGTGTTACATTATAACCTTATATAGTCATGAAAACCTAAAAACTAAGTGAACTCCAAGTGTATCTTTAGGTTAGGCATCCCACGATAATGGGAATTGGCACGAAACCCATGATCGTGGGTTCTTGTGTTATAATTTCTCCACTTTTTTTCTCCTCTCTTGGTCTCTAGCTCAATTGCAAAGGTGGCCACCTCAATTCTTACCCTAAATCAACATCAAATACAAAGGAACGAAGATGAAGATCAAACTAAACAAAAACATACAAACTAAATCCTAAAACACAACAATAATAACCTATTACATAAGAAACACATGCCAAATACTTAGAAAAACACACACTAATGCACAACTATCAACTTCCCCACACTTAAATCTTTGTCTTTCCTCAAACAAAATCAAATACAACCAATCAATTCCATCACTTCATTTTCACAAAGATCAAAGCATGCAATCCCTTAAATTTTGTCCAATTCAAATATCAAGCTACTACACATATCATGACTACTTGTCATTAGTGTACATAAGCAAACTCAACATATGGCACCATCACTTAAAGATAAGTATACATGCAAAATGAATCTTCCTCATGGTTTCACCCATTTCTCTCAAATGTTTAATGGTTAGTGTTTAACTCAAAGTCTCCATACAAAACTACATTACCATAGGCTTGCTAATATACCAATTCTCCTTTACAATGATTAAATGCATAAATAGATCGATAGGACTTGCTTTGGGTTGTAACGTGGTAAGGGTTAAGGTGGGGTTAAAAAAGGTAAAAGGATTAGCATAAGTATTCGTAAAGTAAAAGTGGACAAAAGGATAGCAAAACATAATTCTGAGATACACAAGTGTAAATATACCACTACTCCGCACTCATTGATGATACTAAAATGTTCTTTCTTTTTTCTTTTTTTCTTTTTTTCTTGTTTTTCTTAATGGAAGAAATAGTTAACAAAATAACAACTAAATACAATGTGATTCAAGAGCAGAAGTATCATTTAACTTATCTCAAAAAAAAATTGTAGCAAAAATCTCAACTAATGCATCACTTGATACTCCACTAAGCTTGCGAATAGGGTTTTGGGTTTTAAAATGTGGGGTATTTTCAGGAAACAAAATGGTTAAGGCTCAATGAGGATAGTAAGGGATAATAAAAGGTAGATCATTTAAGCCAAAGGTTAACACAAAAAAGGCCTTAATCATCTCTATTAAGCATGCATCCAGAGACTCAAATCAATTCAAAGCAAGTTCTAAAGGTAAAACCTAAGAAGTATCACATAAATAAAGAAATAAAATGACTATAGATGGAGTCATATAGGCTCAATCCTCACATAGGCTCAAATGAAAATTCATTATGGATCTCTAAACTACCTCATTGCTATGTGTCAAATTTTGATTAAGCTTATGTAACCAACTACTTTTCATCACTCAATATGGTTCACTCTTTATTCAAGTGGCCTAATACAAGTTCAAGCATACATTCAATCTCATTCTAAATGGCATGACAGAATCTCATGACAAAACAAATCAAAATGATTCAAGTGTAGTTCCATTGTTTAACACAAAAACAACATAAAACAGCCTAATATGCCTAAAATGTGCTGAGCTCATTAATTTTCAGCATCATTTGTTGATAGTTAGAGGCCATTTGGTCGAGGATTTGCTGGAATTTGTTGACCTCTGCCGTTGCAATTGGTTCCTCTTCCACTGCTTTTTCTTCAGGCTCCGAGGACACCCAAGATATGGATGGTTAAGAAGTGGCTACATCTTTACTCTTCCTATTTTTTACTGCAGTGCACATCTGAGAATTTCAGAGCTCCATTGAATAGGGCTCCAAAATTTTAGAGTGTCTAAAATCAAATACGTCAAACATATCATATCTAGTCATACGCATACTATCCACATCAAAATTATAATACAAAACCAAAGAAGTAACAATGTACGATATGCCAAAAGAAGAGCTTTTCTTATTAACATAACTCACAATAGATTGAAAAATCCTATAAGAGGTATTTATTTTGATTTTACAACCCATGCACCAAAGGAAGAAAAGTTCCTTAGTCAAGCACTTATTGCCTTTAATTTTGTTCAAAACCATTAGGCACATAAACTTATAAAGAAGTAAGTGCTTGGTGCTACGAATTAAAGTATTTGGTGCATTCCTAGGGACGAAATTGGTTTCACCTATCAAAATTTTCCAATAATCATCGACATAAAAGTCATCATGATCATCCAAAACTTTAGTATTCAATAAATCAAAAAGTGCTTGAATGATAGTATAGTCAAGTTTATAAGCATGGCCACCTATTCTAAACTAGAATGTATCCATTTTAGGATTGTAACATATAGTGGTGAAAATTTCTACATTCATCGTAGGATATATCGGCACATCATAATAAGTTAATCGACCCCAACTAACATTCACAACCAATCTCACAATGTTTCGACTTAATCCTAGGGTTTTTAATAGTTCAAAATCAAAGTATCTAGGATGCATTAATTCTCTATCCTTAAAGTTACGATATCGCTTACCTTCATCTTCTGAAAAAATAGGGAATGAAGGCACAAAAAGTGGCTACCATATATGGTTTACCTTCTATAGAGACCTGAAGGTGTAATTTGTCGGTTGGTTTTTAAGCTGCAAGCTTATTTGGAGCCATTACGAGAGAAAAATTTGTAAGAAATAAGCAAGAGAGAGGTGAGCTCATTTTTTAAAGAGAAAGAGAGAAAAATCTTACCAAATCCTTCGATTCTTAAGTGATTAATGTGAAATAAATGTAAAGGAATGAAAAATTAATGGAAGAAGTGAAGAAAATACCAAGACTTAAGTGAAAGATGAAGGTTTTGAGAAATTTCGAGAGTGGGTGTCGTGATTTTGAGAGAGAGAGTATGAAAAATTGAAGAATGAAGAGAGAAGAAAGAAGGGGGGAATTAATTTTTTTTAAGATGAGGGCTGAATCCTTATCTTTCCTATGATCATGGGTTAAGGCTCCAGAAAGATTCTAGAAAGTCTTCCCACGATTGTGGGTTAAGGTTTTAGAAGCTTTCTAGAGAGCCTTCCCACAGTCGCGGGAGTCAACTTCATTCCCACAATTGTGGGTTAAGGCTCTAGAAACTTTCTGGAGAGCCTTCCCATAGTCGTGGGAAACAACCCAATTCCCATGGTCATAGGTTACTCTAACTTTTCCAACTTCTTAACCCTTTTCTAAGCTTAGCATGCATTCTTAATGTTCAAACAACCTGCAAACACATCAAAACCACCCAACCAACAAGAGATTTAAAAAAACAAGTTAAAACTCAAATAAAATCCAAATAAACATCAAGCAAACTCAAATCAAACATAATCACAACCAAATAAATCAAGAAAACAAGTAAACAAAGACAAGCAAAGGAAAAGTAAACATGCTAAATTAAGGTCATTAGCTTGAACATTCCACATGTATTTATGAAAAAGTGGAAGAAAGGAAAGAGATAACTTCCTTTTCTTGTGAATATGTCCCTCTATAATATGGCTTACATCTATGCCCATTGACCTTGAATGCTTCACCCTTGTCATTTTCCAACTTCAAAGCTCCATGAGGAAACACTTGAAGGGTCTTGAAGGGTCCACTTCATCTTAACTTAAGCTTTCTATGAAATAACCAAAATAGTGAATTGAATAGAAGCATCAAATCTTCACTCTTAAACTCCTTCTTTTTAATGTGTGCATCATGCCACTTTTTTGCTCTTTCTTTGTACAACTTGGCATTTTCATAAGCTTTAAATCTCAACTCTTCCAATTCATCAAGTTGTAACAATCTCTTCTCACTTATTGGCTTCCATTCCTTGTTTAACTTCCTAACTACTCAATAGGCCCGATGCTCATATGGTGTGGTACCTATCGATGTTTTGAAAGCTGTCTTGTAAGCCCATAAGGTATCATCTAGCTTCAAAGCCTAATCCTTTCTTGAAGTGCTCACTACCTTCAACTCTCTATTCACAATTTTCCATCAAATTTATCATCTGATTGTCATCCCAAGTGCATTTGTCTATTAATATGCCCTTAAGAAATTTCACATACTTGGGCATTCATTCTAAAGCTTCTACCAATGAAAAGTCAATCTACGACTTCTTCAATGTCTACAACAACTTGGAAAACTGGGTGTCCACCTAATGTTGTCTCACCCTTTATGGATATGGAAGTTTAGACCTGTAGGGTGATGGTGGTACATAAGGCCTTTCTTCTTCTTTCTCTTCTTTTATCTCCTTGGTTTTCCTTTTCTTTTGGCTATCCTTTTACACACTTGGTTCCGCCATTTGCTTGCCACTTCGAAGTATAATAGCTTTGACTTGTTCCTTTGGATTAACCTCAGTATTTCTTGGTAGGCTACCTGCATTTCTAGAAGATAAAGCATTAGCAAGTTGACTTACCTAAACCTCCAAGTTACGGATGGATGAGGCATGGTTCTTCACAATCTGATCAAACTTTGCCTCCATACTCTTTTGGCTTTCCTCTTAGCTTGAAAACATTTGTTTTCCTCTTTTGGTTCTCTTCTTGAGTTGCTAGTTTGGATCCCAAGACATCCATTAACTTATGCATTTTGCTCTCGATCGATCCAAGTCGGTCTCGCTAAAATCCAGGAGGTCCTTATAGTCTTAATTAGCCACCTGTATTATTAATACTCTAAGAAAAATTTAGGTGGTTTTTCCGCCCCATATTGTAAGTGTTAGAGTAATGATTATTACCTCTTTACAGCCGACCCAAGTAATTTACCTGTTTTGTACCACTGGCTCCCAACAAGAAACATTTAGTTGAGTCACGGTTGTTTTGCCCACACAACTCACACTGTAATTTCATAGTTTTGGACGTAGATGAAGATGATACTTGCATGTTGCTCAACAGCTTAGTAAGGGCTATGATCTGCGCCTGTAAAGCTATAACAAAGCCAATTAAGATTATACCTTTTTGTTCCTTTTGCCCCTATCTATTCATTGGATAGCCCATAAAATTATACACTAATCTAAAGTATGTTGAGGAGTGCCAACTTGATCTCAAAGTTATTAGCATGAATCGCTAGCCTCACAACTCCTTGAGGATTGAAACCTAGCCTCATAGAGTCTATCAATGTCCTTTCAGCTCCTCCTTACACTCCTTCTTCTGCCATATTTCTTTGTATAATGGCTTGGCGCTTTGCTTTTCTCAACTATCGTTCGTGCCTTGGGATATCAGATAACTCTACATCACTAATTTCAGTCGAGCTTCGTGTGCTCCTTGTGTTCATTCACCTACAAACATATAAGGAAAAGTATTAAAAAAACTCTTAAATCAAAGTAACCTAAACTAAACAAGATGCTAAATTAACAATCCCCAACCATGGCGCCAAAAACTTGGTGGTTGAAAAACAAACCACTAGTTTTATGCTCAAAACTGTAAGTATACGGGTCGCAACTTATAGTAAAAAACAAATATTGATCCCATAAGGATTGTGCTTAGGCACCACTTAATTCAGATTGATCTTTGCTTAAGAACCAAATTTTTTGATGGGAATAAACTAGAAAATTAAATTAAGAACCAAATTTTTTATGGGAATAAACTTGAAAATTAAATTAAATTCAACAACTAACAATGCACAAATAATAACGCAAAAATATAGAAACTTAGAATTCAAGATTTTAACAACTAGAGATCACTTTTTCCTGTTTATCTCCCTCCTATTTTGTTAATTGAATTGGGCTTCACCTAAGATATCCTAATGTATTAACTATCCTCTCTCAAAGTGTAATTAATTGTCCTTAGCGAAATTAAATGGAAATGATTAAGCAATCTCTTAATCTACAAAATCAATATACCAATTCAACTAGTTATTAAGTTATTCTAAAGGTGATCAACTAATTAGCCAAGATCTCTCTCTAACTAATCAATTAACTTCATGGATGTAGGTTTATAGAGTTCCAATTCTCATTGTACAACCCTACACAAATTACCCAACTCAATCTCTCAATATATTGCAAGGTGTAAGTGAATCATTCATCAAAAACATCATTCATTCAAATCAATAAAATAAGAGCTCAACAAGAAATTCAAAATTAATCTCTATATATGAATTAACCACTCATGATGTCAATGACATCCCCAAAAGTCAAATGATCCATCATACAAATGCTAGATGAGAAAAAACAAAAGAAAACTAAATGAATCAAACTCCTTCTCTTCTTTGCCCGAATCTCGAAAATCCGGCGTTGGTATTCTCTTTCCCAATTGTGAATGAAAAAACTTGATTCTCTACCTCTTTGAAGATTCTAAACCTGTGTTTTTACTCAAGGAGGTAGGTCTCTACCTAAGCTCTCTTGTCCATAAAGGTTTATAAACTTAAATAATCATGAAAACCTAAAAAATAAGTGTACTTTGCAGGTATCTTCATGTTAGGCATCCCACGATTGTGGGAATTGGCATGAAACCCACGACCTTAAGTTCTTATGTTATAATTTCTCCACTTCTCTTCTCCTTTCTTGGTCTCTAGCTCAATTGCAAAGGTAGCTACCCTCCATTCCTATATTAAAATGATCAATTCTTACCCTAAATCAACATCAAATACAAAAGAGCAACAATGAAGATCAAACTAGACAAAAACATACAAAATAAATCCTAAAACACAACAATAATAACCTATTACATAAGAAACACATGCCAAATACTTAGAAAAACAGACACTAATGCATAACTATCCTTAGAAAAACAGACACTAATGCATAACTATCAATGTTGAAAGTGGTGTTCCTTCTTAATAAGATAGGATTGTTGTAACCGATGTGCGGAAGAAAAGAAGATGTATGTCTTACTTTTTTTCTCCATGAATAATTCTTGGATATTAGTAGTACCTTAAAATCTAAAGAAGTAACTCATAATATGGACATGACAATGGCTAGATAGTAGTATGATGTAGGTGTATCATTTAATACTACTCAGTCTTATTATTACTGGCCTATAATGGATGTTATACCTCTTATGATCCAGGATATAAAGCTCCTTCAATTGATGACTACAGAGGTAATCTTCTAAACAAATTTTTGCATGAAATAAAAAGTTATCTAAATGAAAGAAGAATAACTTGGGCAATTAATAGGTGTTCAATCATGTGTGATGGTTAGAAAACGGAAGATACGATCCTATTATCAATTTTTATTTTATTATGCTAAAAGAGTAATGTTTTGAAGTCCATTAATGCATATAGCCTTGTGAGAAATAGTGATACTTTGTTTGATGAAGTTGTGAATGAAGTTGAGATCAAATCATTAAACAATTCATCATTGATAATGATGCTATTTTTAAAGTAGCTAGGAAAAGGTTACAAAGCAAGTATAGTTCTTTTTATTGGACTCCTTATACTACATATTGCATTGACCTGATGTTGAAAAATGTAGAAGATGTTAAGTACTTTTTTATCATTGATGAAAATATATAGAAAGATAGAAAAGTGACTATGTTCATCTATAATTATGCATCGGGCCTGAGTTTGATGAGAAAAATATTTCACCAATAGTAGGAATTGGTTTCATCCTTCCATTACAAGATTTTTAGCTAATCTCTTATCACTTTAGTGTTTTATTCTAATAGGCAAAGAGTTAAGAAAAATATTTACAAGTTATAAGTGAGTTGAATCTCAACAAGATAGGTCTAATATTTGAATGAAGATTTTTTTAATTATACTTGAAAATCATGGTCATAGTGTCAATTTTGTATTCAAGTTTGTGAGCATATTGTGTGAGTACTTCATCTAGCCAATAATGATGAGAAGGAAATAATGAGTAAATTTTATGTTACTATGGAGAAGGGAAAGGAAGCAATCAAAGTCAATATGAAAGATAAATCTTTCTTATGTACAACTTATTTTGTAATCATCAATGAAAGATAAAGAAAGCAACTTTACTCTCTGTTGTTTAATGCTGGGGCACTTTTTAATATCGATGTCTACTTTAGACTAGGTTTTATAGAGAAAGATGAAGTTAATAGAGGAATGCTATTATCTATTACAACAATTATTTAATATGAGTTTATGCAAGATCTCTTTAATTTAAAAATAGAGGTATAAAAGGATGCATATGGTGATTTTGTGATGGCCGTTGTAATTTGCAAAGAGATAAACTTAATCTAAGTGGCCGTTATAGTTTGTCAAAGAGACAAACTTAATCTAAGTATACATTTCTTCTCTTTTGTTAGTTATTTAAAATTAATTATCACTTTATTTTTTATAAGATTTCCTTTTTTTTTACAATTTGTTAGCAAGTTCGATTTAGAAATAGTGATATAGAAATATAAAGGTGTACAATCCAAATTCTTAGTTAATATGTGAAAGGATTTGGGTATGAAAGGAATTATAGTATATTTGAATTCACACATTTTTTAAAAAGAAATTGAATGGACCATAAAAGATTGAACGATTTTGATCTTTGTTTGACATAACTTTTGAGAAAGATATGTTATTATCATTCTTAAGTTGAATATAATTTATTGTGATTTCCTAGTAAATTAATTTTATTTGTTTAATAGGACCCCTTAATAGAACTAAGTTTTAACTATATCAATCTTTTAGTGGATTGGATTTTTAAGGAATCAAGTTTCATGAATAAGAGTGGCTTGGAAGATAATCTTGGCTGAGAAAGTTTTGACTTGTTATTTAATATAATGAATTTGATTGATGGTGATAATGATACTCCTCTCAATAATGAAAAATTTTGTACTAAATAAAAATTGGGATTAATGTGATTTATGTAGATATATCACTAAATAAAGTTCCATGTTTTTCTTTTTTCTTTTCTTTTAATTTGACCTATATTCGATGTATATATTAAGTATTGATCGACACTAGTATTATATTGTATTAGAAATAAGTCTAATCCTGTATAGGAGGCTCGTTGAGATTGGGTCAAGCTGAATTGTGATGGTGCACGGGACTCATTGAGTGCACATGCGGGTGCAGGGGGTCTGTTATGAGATTCACAAGGAAGCTGGCTATTGGGTTTTTCTCAATGTTTGGGGAGGAGTTTGGTGTTAGAGGCAGAATTATAGGCGATTTTTACCGGAATGGACCTAGCTACAAAGTGAAATATTCCTTTGTTACAGGTAGAGACTGATTCATACTAAGCATGGTAGATGTTGACAATGAGCCCTGTTGCATCGGTGAATAGTGTCTTATGTCGATGCTGGTCTTTACGGGTATTTTTTGCTGAGGTGAGGTTTAGTCATTTCTTTCGGGAGGCTAACCAGTGTGCTGATTTACTAGCTAAGAATGGCTTGTATTATGATGAACCACTAGTTGTTTATTCTCAGCCTTTTGAGGGATTATATCACCTTCTTGCTTTTGATTATTGACAAACTTAGTATGGTACTTTGATTAGCTCCATTGATGGTGATCGCTCCCGAAGATTGGTTAACACAGGCCATAATGACCTAATCTTTTACTACATCCTAGCTTGGTTGGCCTCGACCACTTATGTTACCTGGCTTCCCTTGTCCTTGTTCCTCTTTTACCAATCGAAGGGAATGGAACTAGCAATATGCCAAGTTGGGCTTCGGCCCATAAGTTTTAAAAAATTTTAAAGCCCAAGCATGATCAGATGTTCAAATGGACTTGGTAGGTTTGACCCAAGCCCAGGCTCAATCCAACTTTGGATAACCTAAAGCCTAATATGCCTAAGTAGCTTGGACTAAGCTTAGGCCCAATTAAGCTTTAATTAGACCTAATTGGGTCAGTTCAAGCCTAAGTGGATATGAGTAGGCATAAAAGTTCAACAATTTTAGAGAAACATTAAATGATCCAAAATCTATTTAAGCTAGGTCAAGCCTAACAGTTTAACCATGTTAGAAAAATACGCAAAAGGGTCATTTTAACCTCAACACTTACATTTTGGGCCTACAGGTCTATATATTTTCAACTTTTGGATCATTTAGGCTATGTTTAGATGGAGATTTATTAACAGAATAGAATGAAATGTAATTTTATTTCATCGTTTGGGAGGAGGTTTATAATGGAATGGAATAGAATGAGATGGAAGAGGAGAGTTTCATATTATGTCTCATTTTATCCTAAACAGTAAAAATGAGAAATCTGCGATTTGGGAGGTTTATGATGGAATGTAAAATAATAAACAACTTGTCACTATGTTACATTATAAATCCTTCTTTCAAACAACATTTCACTATGTTATATTATGAACAATTCCATTTCTCCCAAACAACAATTTTCTAATATTACATCCATTTATATTCCATTCCGATATAAATCATTTTATTATATTCCATTATATTAAAAACTTTACGTCCAATCAAACATGGCCTTAATATTTCTCTAAATTAACGTTTGGTTTGAGCCTCAAAAGTGTGAGTTGGTTGGAGCCTCAGAAATGTTAATTAACTGAAAATTGATGGCAATGTGACATCATCAATTTTCTACACTGACGTGACAGTTATTTGTAATATTTTATTATATAGGCGGATATACTAGCATTCTTAAATTAAAAATTTTGTTAATATTTTTGAATATGGAACTCCCTATAATCAACTATCTCTAAATAATTAATTTAACTTAACCAAATTACCTATTAACTTAACTAATAACTTTACTTTCCTTTAGTAACTAACCCATCTACATGAAGCAATTACTCAAGCAGACGAAGAATTGAAGTGCAAAAGGGCCACTACGTGTTGGGATTTCTCTGCAACTATCCAAGTTGGCTTAATCTCACTCTCATATTCTTCGATTTTCTATTCATTGCGGGTTCTGCAATTGAGTCTCTTTATTTTCTTCGCAATCCTTGTTACTCTGTTAAGTTAGAGGTTCCAGACGTGAAGAATAGGATTGTTTGGTTAAGTAATTAATTAGTTTAGTTATTAGTTAAGTTAATAGGTAATTTGGTTAAGTTAAATTAATTATTTAGGGTCTTTTAGTTCTGCTTTTTGTGGTTTTTTAGTTTTTTTTTAATTTTTTAATTAAAATCAAAATCCTTTTTATCGAGATTTGTAACATAAAAATTGGAAAAAAATGTTTTGATGAAATTTGTAATAAAAATAAAAATAAAAATAGGGTTGCAATGCATGGTATTGATAAACGATAAATAAGAAAACTAGTAACGTAAAAAATCATAAATAAAAAAACTAGAAACATATAATAACAAACAATTGGAAATGCAAAAACATAGATAAATGATAAATAGGAAAACTAATAATGTAGAAATAAAAACTAGGAAAACCAAAAACGCGGAAAAAATCAGACGCCGATGGAAAATAAGAAACCAAGAAAACCAGAATAAGATTACTTCCAATGTAAACAAGCAATAAGTTCTTCGTTCTACGAAGATACTTCAGTATACACTTAACCGCAGTCTAATGCTCCATTCTTGGATTGAACTGGAATCTAGTTACCAGTCCCACTACATAACAGATATCTGGTCTAATGCAAAGCATAGCATACATTAAACTTCCAATTGTCGAAGCATATAGAATGTTATGCATACATTCGACCACCTCTTGGGTCTTAGTGGCTTGCTCCTTTGAAAGTTTGAGATGTTAAACCCCTCTTGGGATCTTGCATGGCAAACTTATTGAGCATGTTCTCAATGAAGGTTATTTGAGACAAGGTTATTAGTTTGTTCTTATGATCACTTACAAGTTTGATCCCTATAATATAGCTAGCCTCTCCTAAATCCTTCATTGAGAACTATTTAGCCATCCCTTAATCATAGATAACTTCCTACATCATTCCCAATGAGCAGAATGTCATCAACATACAGGATTAGGAAAATAACCTTGTCGTCTTGTTTCCTTTTATAGATACAAGGCTCATCTTGGTTTTGTATGAACCCATAAGTTTTGATAGACTTATCAAACCTAATGTTCCAAGATATAGATGGTTGCTTAAGCCCATAAATGGACCTCTGTAATTTGCATACCTTATGCTCATTACCTGGCTCAATGAATCCTTCTGGTTGGGCCATATAAATGGTCTCCTCAAGATCCCCATTGAGAAATGTTGTCTTGACGTCCATTTGCCATATTTCATAATCAAAATAGGGTACTATGGCCAAAAGAATTCTAATGGAATTAACCATAGAAATTGGAGAAAAAGTCTCCTCATAGTTTATACCCTCCTTTTGAATATAGCCTTTAGCTACCAATCTAACTTTAAGGTCTCTACCTTTCCATCTGATCCTCTTTTCCTTTTGTAGATCCATTTACACCATATGACTTTTACATTTGATGGTGGATCTACAAGGATCCAGATTTCATTGGCATACTTGGAATCTATTTTTGATTCCATTGCCTCGAGCCATTTTTTTGCATCAACACCATTAATAGCCTATGTATACGTAATGGTATCCATTTCTTCTAAGTCTAATATGGCTATAATGCCTTCTCCTAGACCTAGATATCTATTAGGTTGTCTCGTAACCCTCCCACTACGTCTAGGCATTACTTGATGTTCAGGTTGCTCTTCTAATTTAACTCTTGAATCCATTTCGACATCATGTTCTACTATATCCAAATCAACTCTTGTTTTGGATGAAATAGCTAACTCTTTAAGTACTACTTCACTTCTTCCTTTGTGATTTCTCACAAACTCTTCCTCTAGGAAGGTTGCATTTAAAGACATAAATACCTTCTTGTCCTACGGACTGTAAAAATAGTACCCTCGAATACCTGTAGGATATCCTACAAACAAACATACTTCTGACGTTGGTTCTATCTTTGTGGATTTAGGTCTTAGAACAAGGGCTGGGCAGCCCCAAGTCCATAGGCACTCTGCCGATCCACTACTCGCTAGGTGTTTCAAGCATCGATTTGGATGGAGCAAAGTTAAGAAAATAAGTTTCCCCCTGTATAGCATATCCCCAGAATGATTCTGGAAGGCTAGCGTAGGATATCATTGATCTTACCATTTCCAATAAAGTCATATTTCTCCTCTCATCTACACCATTTTGTTGCAGTGTTTGAGGAGCTAACAAGTTGGAAACATTTCCGTTGTCAATTAAATATTGTTGGAACTCGCTAGATAAGTACTCACCACCTCGATCCGTTCGAAGTTATTTTAATGGCTTGCCTAACTGCTTCCCAACTTCAGCTTTGAATTCTTTGAACTGTTCAAAGGACTCACTCTGTTTATGCATCAAATACAAATAGCCATGTCTAAAGTAATCATCTATAAAGGTTATGAAGTATTTGTAACCTCCTCTAGCTTGTACGTTTATGGTCCCACACACATCAGTATGTACCAAGTCCAACATAGATTTAGATCTGTTTCTTTTGGAAGGAAATGAGGCCTTAGTCATTTTTCCTTCAATACAAGATTCACAGGTAGGTAATGGATCACTATCCAAGCCCATAAGGATCCCATCCTTTCGTAACCTGTCAAGTCTTTCTGATTGATATGGCCCCTTCTTAAGTGTCACAAATATTTTGAATTAATGTTGGAGACATTGGATTATCTTGGTTTTATCAATTCTGTGATGTTTTTGATAGCGTGTAAATCTAGCATGTTTTAGTTCCTAATTCTATGCTTATTTGGTGATCTATTGTGCTTAAATGTGAGCTTTTACTTGTTTTAACATATTTTGGTTAGGGATTGCTAGATATGATGAAAAGGAAGCATTTGGAGCATATTTGAGGAGTATCTGGAGCATAAGAGCTGAAGTCGAAGATTTCTAGATGATTTTGGTACTGCCAGGAGTTACCCTTGGGCAAGACTAACAGCAGAGCAGAAGATGACGGATGAAATTACGTATATAGTTGGACCTGCATTTTAATGACGTTTTGGGCTTAAATTACAGCCTAGGAAGAAGAATTAATTAGTTTTTATTGGGCCTTTTTGTTA
>JAOSBO010000008.1:38757752-38775146 GCA_027563915.1 Erythroxylum rotundifolium | reverse complement strand
GATAATATTAGCCATCCAATCATACCTTCTTACCAACCATTATTTTTCATTTCATACCCATTCCTTCTTTCTCATTCTCACCAAACAAGCATGCCCTTAATCTTTGTTTTCGTAATCCTTTTCAAGATGTGTCTTTTCATTGTATAATTTTGTCCATAGATTTCATGGATACTAAGGGTGTTTACATTTAAAAATAGGTTCGGCCAATTTTTATTATTTTGGTTCAAAAATTTAAAGCTTAAAAAAATTTATGATTTGAAATTCAGATCTTAACTTATTAGAATTTGGTGTCCAGCAAAATAAGACGTAGTAGAGTTTGAGTTCGAGTAGGAGACTAAGAGTTCAAAATTAAAGAAGAGATAAGATGATAAAAAGATGGACACCAGCCAAATTCAATCTCCATTGGATAAGATGAGGTTTAAACTTTATCTTTATCTAATAGGATAAAATTTTATCAAAATTGCAAGTTCAATTAGAGTAGGACACTCAATATCTTTGACTATAAATAGGAGCTTTGAAGAAGAAAAAAGGATCAAACCCTTAACAAAACAAAAGCCTGGCACTCTAACAAATCTTTGCACTTTTTAATTTATTTTTTTCAGCAAATCCTTTATTTTTCCTAGCTTAGCTTTTTCTTTCTATTTGTCTATAGTTGTTTTTTTCAATCTTTAGTTATTACGTTTTGCGGAATTGTTTACCAATAAAGTAAAGTTCTTTCTGTTAGATTTTTGTCCCTTTCTAATAATATACAGTCATTTTAAATTTCAGTCAGATTATGAGACGTAACAATTTTTTAATTTTTTCTAATTTGAAAACACTTAAATTTTTTAACTAACTCGCAAACTGAATCAAATGGTTATTTATGAAAATACCAAATAGAGCATGTAGTTGGCCTTTCATTATTTTAAGTTTCTTAATATTCTATGCTTCGATTCATGGAAAGTGCTCTGAGATGTAAAAACTAAAAAGGAAAGAGATATTTTAAAGAGTGGAGGCGGAGGGAATTGACTTGAGGTTGCTACCAACAAAATCACGCTCTAAACCGGGAAACTAGATTCTATTCTACACGTGGAGAGGAACAAATGGGCAACGTGTAGACGTGACAGATAGGACAGTACGGTGAGTGGGGTCCACCAGTGAATAGACCCAGACCATAGTGATGGCTCCACCTGTAAACTATGGCTGCAAGTAGTTGTGCTGTATATCCGGTGAGTGAAGTTGACAGAAGCAGGAAAGAGGGGGTGGGTGGGGACCACATGTAGTGCCACGTGCCACCCTAAAAGCAATAAGCACACGACACCAACCTTAATCCATGGCTTTTATTTTTTTAAAAAACCTTAATCCATGGCAATAGTTACTTTTTCTAACCACAGTATGTTTGTTTGGTTAGCTGTTTAGGTTGCTGCGGTTGAAAACGGTGCGAAGCCCTAGTATCAAAACCGGACACGCCGAGATCTCGGGTACGTGACGACAGGACACGTGGTGGGCGAAGGTGAGGAAAAAGTTATCATTAATGACTTAAAAAAGAAAGAAAAATTATTAGTTGATCTTGTTAACCAGGCAGGTCTTTGGTCCAAGTTAACAAAACGAGAGAAAAGACATACGTGGGTGAAAGAGAAAGACGCGTTGAATGAAATCGTCGGTGGAGGGGGGTTACGTGGTGGGTGACTCTTGGGGGTAAGTGAAGGTGCGGAAGGTGGAGGTGGGTTGATGCATGTTTGGCAAATTGCACCCTCTCTTTGCGTGGGGAGGGCGGCTGCCGTTGTGTCCAGGCCGTCGCCCCAACTACATTTGGCGTTTCGCTGACACCAAAATAAAACAAAACAAAAGCCTGCGCCGGTAATTTGCTGTTAAACTAAAAAAAATTTGACTTGGTTCTTTCCCAGAATATAGCTGGCAACCTTAGCTGGTTTTGGAGTTCCCATGAATTAACGTTTCATGTGGCGGTGGTGAACTAGCTTCCAATCCCTCTTCTCCTCTCTTCTCGTGCATTAAGTGATGAATTATAACAGACCAACTTCGAATATTCGGTTAATATGAAGAAAAAACGGATTAGCGAATAAATATAAACGTGGCGTAGTTTAATAAACGAAGGTGACATGACATCTGGACAAGTTTGTGGAAGACGTGGTAATGACTATAACGACGTTAATTGTCCGCAGTGGTAGTCGCTTTATGTTTTATTATTGATGAATAGTAGTATGCTTGACATGGATTTAAACTTTTCATTAACGGAAAAAATTCAAATACAAAACTAGCAAACATCTTGGAATATGTATATACACAGATAGCTTTTCGTTACATCTATGTATTGTTTTAATACGATCCATTTGTATTGTTTAGAAGCGTAAGAAACTTAAGAAGCGAATAAAGCATTGATGACGAGTTCGCGTTCAAAATAAAGATAATGGGTTGATGACCGGTTGGCGTTGGAAAGATGGGCAATCACAATCAGAGATTCTAGGGACAGGACGCGTTCACTTACCGAATTCTTCCTCATGCATGCACTTGGAGATCTAATCCATGGTACCAAAATCTCCGCAACGTAAGCTTTCCGTGCTATACTATTTATTTGGATAATATTGTGTTCTTTTCGCCGATATCATTCACTATAAGAAAATCATACATTATTGGTAGAAGTTTATCGGTAAAAACAAAACCGAACGTAATTACCAACAGAAAAATATTATTTGTCAGTAAAAGTACTGTAAAAATTTTTCATTTTGCGACAGACACAATTGTTGTTGGTAAAGGCGGAGGGAAAGTATTTTGCACAAATTTTCAGACAAAATATAGAGACAACCAATTCATGCTCGTCGGTAATATTGTGGGAATGCTTCCCACAATTATATAGCGTCAGAAATTTGCCAACGGAAGTAGATCCATTAGTAAAATATGCTTGGTTTAATAATCTGCGTCGGTTGTTTGCAGACGGAATGAAATTTGTCGTTAATGAATAGTCTCATTTATCGGCGAAAAATATGTTCTGTCAGTATTTGACGAGTTGTTCATAAAACCAAACGACGTCGTTTTAGTTATCATATTAAATTGACCCCCTTGCTATTTTTCTTCTCTCCTCCCTCAGCTGCATCGGTTTTGTGCGATTTTCCTTGCTTCCACTCGGTTTCTACTTGTTTGTTGGCTCATTGTGCGCCATTTTCAGGTAAGCTCTTTATTAGGTTTAATTTGTCTTAAAAAAACGAAGCTCTTATATGGTTATATGTATGTATACTGTGGGTGGTAGGTGATTGGTTTTTGTGTGGTGATTGTTAATGGTGTATGCATTTTTTGTGTGTGTCATTGTTGGTTTATTTGTTGTTTACATGTATTGTTGTTGGTAACTAATAGAAAAATGCATTTGTTTTGTGTTTAGTTAGAGATGATACATATTGCCTATGAGTTGTAAGATTAAATATCCATTAGATAGAGACTTCCATGTTCAGATAATATATGAACTTGTTTGATGTTAATTTGAAGATACAATCGCATTCAGATATTGACAATGCTCATTCAACTTTTATGAATAGTTATCCTCCCCTTTTGGATGCATGTTGGGTAATATTGGGTGTGATTACAATCAATTCACTTTATTAATAGATTTTGTGTCTAATGATAATTTGAATTTTTTATGATTATAAATACTTGAGCATTTAGATTTTGAACATCTTTATGATATTCTAAAGTTACAATAACACTCTTATAATAGTTCTTAAGTATTCACAAGTAATCATTCAATCATTGTAAAGTGATTATGAACTATTGAGCATTAAAGTGAACAAGCACATTTTGTTCAAGTTGTAAAGAAATTTTGGTGGAATCTTTTATATCGCCTTTATTTTGTCTTTATACATCTCAATACTATATACAAAGGCCTTGTAACTAAGAACAATGCCTTCCTACACCATAAAAATGATACTTTTTCTTCCAATTCAATACTTCATTGGTTTCCTCACTATAATGTATTATCTTATATATATATATAATTAAAAGACTTAGAAAATACTACCTTCACACGTCCATATGTTACATTTTCATTTTAAGTATGCCTTTTAATTTGTGCAATGATCTAACTATTTTCCAATATTGTTTGATGGGTACATATAGACATACACACACACACACGCACGCACACACACGTACACACGCACACATGCGCACACACACACGCACACACCCACGCACACACTCGCACGCACACACACACACACAGAGAGAGAGAGAGAGAGAGAGAGAGAGAGAGAGAGACAGACAGACACAAACACACACACATACACGCGCGCGCGTTAAATAGCTATCAAATACATATAAATTATCTATAAATGCTTACATAATTTTCTCAAAAAAAATCAAAAAATATAGCCATCAAGCAATATTGGAAAATAGTTAGATCATTGCACAAATTAAACGGCATAGTTAAAAATGAAAAAGTAAGATATGGACGTGTGAAGGTAGTATTTTCTAAGTCTTTTAATGCAATGACAATATATTTGTGACAAGAATATCCCTCTAGGAAACATTGTTATATATATCCTACAAGTATTGCAAGTAATTGATTAAAGCAAAGGAAAGTGATCTTTATGAGTAGAGACACTAAGTTTCTCATAATCAATACAAACTCTCTAACTAGCTATATACTCCTAGTGGAGATTAACTTATTCTTTTCTTGAGCATTACACTCATTCCATTAACTTCTTATTGTTTTCTCGAGCATGACATTCATTCCATTAACTTATTGTTTTCTTAAGCATTACACTCATCTACCTTTTTTATGTATAATGTGCATTGGAATCACACACGACCAATAAAAAATAAGATAAAATTATCTCAACATCTAACCACTTAAGAAAATCAACCTTTATAACTTCTTTCATATTAAGATTTACACTTCCTTTATTTTTAAATAATTTTCTTCCTTCAAAATCATATGTATTGAAAATAAGGGTTGATGCCTCTAAGGCTAGATATAGTACATCTTATAGCCTTTTTTCATATCTCAACATTTGACAATTTATCAAGATTAAGATTGAACAATAAAGCATTTCTAATAATAGCCAAAAATTCGTTCTCCCCTAAAAAGCATAATATAATGTGTGGGTAATGTTTTCAATATTGGAATAGAGGGTTGCAAGCTTTAAGGAAGTAAAAGTGTTTTACCTTTGCTTACATCTTCAAAGATTTCACATTTTAAATTCTATTGATTATACTTCTTTGTTATGATGATTGATTATACTTATATATTAAAGACACTTTTCTAGATGTTCTCTTACAATTTCATATTCAAAGAGCTCTCTAATTAATATATCATGGTAATCAATTCTACAAACATGGTTAGAAAAAAATAGGATATTTACTTGCATCACTTAGGTTAAATTCACCTACTTTATTTTGTCACATTTGTGACAACCTACCATATTCACGGTAATTATTGATATTTTAATGGCTAAGAAATGAAGTCACAGAATGATGAAAATTTCTATATCCTCTTCGATCTCTAAGATAAAAAAAATTAGTAAGGATAAAAGTTCTTAATCTTAATTAGCCCATCTTTTAGCACACCTAAAGGACTATTAACAAAATGATTAACTAGTTATACGGATACAGTAGCAAGTTTCAACTTTTGAAGTTAATTTTTCTTAACAATTGACTAAGGCATTAAGGATGCACTAGCACTTATGTTATTAAAAAATTTAGAAAATTCAGTTTTACCAATAGTTTAAGGAAAAAAGAAACCCTTTAGATCTCTAAAATTTGGTGGTAAATTATTTTGGAAAAAAGCAACCCCCAAAATTCTCAAATTATTTTCCAAGTTTGTTTTGATTGAGCCTCTGATGAAAAGGAATAAGAGGCATATATGGTTTGATTGGTGATGACTCTTCTTCTTGAATGACTTTTTCTTTACCATTGTTTGCTTTGTATTAAACTTTCTTCTTTATCATCATTGCTGTCACTTGATTCCAAACTTCCTTACTACTTATTAATGTCACAAGGATCCTTATCCCTTAATGTTAATGGAACTAGCCAGTTCCATAATATGAAAATCTAAATTCTTGTTTGAGTTTACCATCTGTTCAACCTTTGATTCTAATTTATCAAATCTCCCAAAAGTAGATTAGTCAATCTCTCAATGGCTAAACCCTATCTGATTTGATGTTTTATTATGTTGGTATTATTTGGAATCTAGGGGTTACTTGGTCTTACACTTTAATTATTTACAATGTTTAGATGGTTTTTTTCAACCTGGATTGTATATATTATTACAAAGATTATTTTGATGATGTTAGAATTTGCTTAAATAGTTAACCAATTCAGTTGGCTTGGAATAGGGATTGTCAACTTAATAGTCATAGGTACTATGCCCTCCTACATAATCTATAATATAATGTTTGTTATCAAATTTCTTTATCAATGCCTCTAATTAAGCTACAAATGTGATTACTACATCTATATTATGTATCCCTATTGGTTTGATTTCCCTTTCACTATTCAATTTCCATTAATATTTATTCATAGTTGTCTTCTAAATGAATAAATATAATTATTCTTCCGTGCTCTTTTAAGATGACCTTATATGAAAATTTTGTCTATTTTTGCTTTAACGTCATGTACTCTAAGTTTATAATTCTTACAATGCATAGCATTTTTCTTTTGTTGACAATTGAATGATGATGTATGAGCATTCAAGTTTTAATGCATATAATTGGATGTTATATGCTCATTTGGTAATTCAGGCAATAACTCATCTCGTAAATCCTTACCCCTTACAAAAAGTGTCTTCTAATTGATTAGAGGTTCATTTTTATAAGTAAAACCAATTTGTATTTATCATTATAACTCTTTTAGGCTCCAAGCATGTTATTCAAAATTTCAATACCTATAATGAATTTAGATAATGAATATTTGAGTTTATTAATTTCCCTATTTGATGCCTTATATACTTACATCAAAATATTGTCATTATTGTTGACAAGAACCATACTTTTAAATTATGTCATGTAATGCATACCACATTTTAATTTCTCAATCTTATATTAAAATATTTGATATTCATTTTCGCAGGTCCTATATTGTGTTAGAGAGCGCCATTCATCTTTCTTTGATGTAGTCTGAATTTGTCCATCCATCCAGGTTAGTTGTCCAACTAATATTTACCATATGTATTGCCTTAATAATTGATTATGGTACCTTTGGATTTTGTGTGAATGCAAAGGAGGTCTTCATTTTGCGTTGTTGTTTAGAGTATTCTTCTAATCATTGATGAGTTTTTATGTTTTTCTTTAATAGTCTAAGTATTTACTGTATGTCGAATTAGTTTGAGATGTTATAGTTCGATCGGTTTGCATTAATCAACTTCGATTTGATTAATGTAAACTTATTAACATAAGGAATTAATACGTTTTATAGACAAGACAATTGCTTTCCATAATAAACCCCTAGGACGGTATATAGGCTGGAAATCGGTGATGCAACTCCTGTGAGGCTTATCAGTGAAAAATTCCATGAGCTTAGGAGTCTTAGCGAGAACTTATTTTCTTGATTCATAGGTGTAAACAATGCCACGTACTATAGTTTTGAAATCAATTATAGATTATTAGTTCAATCGGTTACTAATTTGATTAATGCAAACTTAGTATTCATATAAGAAATCAATATGTTTTATAGATAAGACAATTGCTTTCCATAATAAACCCTAAGATGGTATATAGGCTAGAAGCCCGTGATGCAACTCTTGTAAGGCTTATCGGTGAAAAATTCCATGAGCCTAGGAGTCACAGTGAGAACTTGTTTTCTTGATTCAAAGGTGTAACCAATGTCACGTACCATAGTTTTGAAATCAATTGTAGGTGATTAATTCAATTGGTTAATACTTAGCAGATTTTGTGTATAGTTTAGATGTTTTATAAATTTTGGAGAACATGAACGATACTAACTATGGAATCACTATTTTAAATAAACAGTTTTGCAGAAATGAGTCGTGTTAATAGATTTTGGATGTATAAATGATTATCACGTGATGGTTTCATTAATCCTGAGTTTGTTGAGGGAGTTAAAGCTTTTATTCATTATGCATGTTCTTAACCTGCATATATGGATGTGCTTAAGATCAGATGTCCATGTAAAAAGTGCACGTACATTCGTTTCCTTCCTATTGATGAAGTGAATGGACATTTGTTAAGAAGAGAGTTTGTCTCAAATTATTTTGAGTGGACATGACATAGGGAACCATTAATTAGTAGCACCTTAAGGGCTAATGAAGCACAATCGTCAGTAAGCTTAAATGAGTTTTAGGGGGGGGGTTGGATTTAGAACAAATAATGTGGATGCAAACGAAAATCGTTACATGAAAATGGTTTATGATACAGCCGGTTATACTTTTCAGAAAAATATAGAAAATCTTGAAGAATAACCTAACCCACAATCCAAATAGTTTTTTGACTTACTACACTCAACTGACCAAGAACTATGGTCAAATTATGAGACAATAACTCAATTGTTATCAATTGCTCGTATCTTGATCATAAAATCTGAAAGGCATATTTTTGATCACAATTTTGATAAAATTCTTGGATGGTATAATGAATCATTGCCTCTTGATCACACAATGGTTAATAGTTTTTACAATATGAAGAAACTTATTAAGGGTTTTGGTTTGCCTGTTGAAAAAATTGATTGTTGCAAATTGGGATGTACGTTGTATTGGGGTGATGATGTGGAATTACAAGAGTGAAAATTTTGTGGACAATCTAGGTTCAAGCCTAGAAAGCGTTATATGAAAGAAAAGTTAGTACCATGAAAGCGGATTTATTATTTCCTGTTAACTCCGAGACTTTAAATACTATATGCTTATGATGTTACTGCATCTCACATGAGATGGCATAATGAGCACCAACAGGAAGATAGAATAATGAGTCATCTATCAGATGCATTGACATGGAAACATTTCGATGATTCCCATTATGAGTTTGCAGCTGAAAGTCGAAATATTAGGATGGGATTGTCGAAGGATAGATTCCAACCTTTTGGTCAATCTGACCAGCAATATTCATCATGACTAGTCATAATTACTCCTTATAATTTGCCTCCATGGATATGTATGAAAGAGCCACATATATTCTTGACAGTGATTATACCAGGACCTACAAATCTGAAGTATAAAATTGATGTACTCTTACAACCATTGATATCTGAATTGCAGCATCTTTGGGAATATGGTGTTGAGACATATGATGTGTCTCTGAAACAAAATTTTATGTTGAGAGTAGCTTTGATATAGATAATTAGTGATTTTCCGGCATATGCCATGTTGTCTGGATGGAGTATAGTGGGAAAATTGGCTTGTCCTTATTGTGGCAATGATTCTGATGCATTTTATCATCCAAACGGGGGTAAAATATGTTGGTTTGACAACTATAGAAAATTTCTTCCTCCTGATCATCCATTTAGGCAAAATAAATGAAAGTTCATTAAGAATAGGATGGTAAAATCACCTCCTCCCCCTCAGAAAGCTGGTGAAGAGATATTGTAGGAGATTAATGAATTAGGCTTGCTGAAAGTTACAGAATTTGAAGCTAATGAAATTAATACAAGCATTAGTAGAAACTTTTGCTGTAGAAAATGAAGCATCTTTTGGGATTTGCCATATTGAAAAACAAATTGATACGTCATAATCTAGATGTGATGCATATTGAAAAAAATATTTTTGACAATTTGTTTAATACCATTATGAACATTGAAGGGAGGACAAAAGTCAATACAAAATCACGAGCTGATTTGAAACTTTTTTGTAGAAGGAATGAGTTACATAAAGATCTTCATACCGGTAAATATCCGAAAGCATGTTACACTTTAGAAAAAAAGTAAAAGGAAATATTGTGTAGATGGTTGAAAAGTCTAAAGTTTCCTGATAGTTATGTCTCAAACTTGGCAAGATGTGTAGACATGAGGAAGTACAAACTCTTTGGGATGAAAAGTCATGATTTTCAGGTGTTTTTGCAAAGGCTAATTCCAATTGCATTTTGGGAGTTGCTACCGAATAAGGTTTGGGAACTAATAGCAGAATTAAGTTTATTTTTCAAAAGTTTAACATCATCTGAAATTAAGTTGGCTGAAATGGAAAAACTAGAAAGGGAAATTCCAGTAATTTTGTGCAAGTTAAAAGGGATATTTTCTCCAAGCTTCCTTGACTATATGGAGAATCTACCTGTTCATTTACCACACGAGGCTAAACTAGCCTGTCCAATTCAATATCGTTGGATGTATCCATTTAAGAGGTACATAATTTAACACAAATTATTGTAATTGATGTCATATCATGTCTTCATAACAAAAATTGGATAACCCTATTCGCTCATATAGGTATTTGCATCACTTGAAGAAAAATGTGAAAAATAAGGCTAGATTTGAAGGTTCGATATGTAATGCTTACTTAGTGGAGGAAGCTAGTACATTTTGTTCACATTACTTTGAGCTGCATGCTCACACAAGAGAAAGAAAAGTTCCTCGTAATAACGATAGGGGGAGGAACTACTGATGCAGATGATAATTTATCGATTTTCAAATATCCTAGACGAACATATGGACGTTCAACGAGAAAAACGTTAACAGAGGAAAAAATTGAGGTTGCCCATGCTTATATTTTATTGAACTGTTAAGAGGTTCAACCTTTCGTGTAGTAAGTTGAAATAGATTATTTGTCATTTGAATTTTAGTGTTATTCATAACTGAACATGTATAATAATATTTTTAGATTATACGAGGAATTGATACACCAGCTCATGCTTGACAAAATATAGGATGATATCAATAAAGAAGTTAGAAGACACTTTTCTCGATGGTTCGAGCAGTATGTAAGTTTTCACTTGCATACTTTAAAATGATTGAATTATAAGATTTAAATGTTCAAAAAACAAGATATAATTTGGTATTTTCTTTTCTGTAGGCCTTAGAACATCAAATTGAGAACAAGTTCATATGTTATTTTACGAAGAAATCTTTGCGAACAGTTAAATCATATCTGATGTATTTCATTAATAGATACAAATTTCATACAGAATATCATGGTTATATCATGGCAGCAATAAATAGTGGAGTTTGCATACAAGGAGAATTGATGGATTACTATAGCAAAATTATTGAGATACTTGAAATTGAGTACCCTTCGTTACCAATAAAGCGAAGTGTGATATCTAAGTATGAGTGGTTTGATCAAACTCCAAATGTTGGTACAAAAGTGCATAGCCAATACAATCTAGTTGAAACCAATAAGCAATGAAGATTTCAACAATTTGAAACTATCGTGTTGGCAATGCAAGTGATCCAGGTTTATTATGTCCCTTTTCCTAGCTTACGACAAGATAAGTCAGTTTAGTTGGTTGTTTGCAAAGTTAAACCTCGAGGTGTTTTTGAATCACGTGGAAAAGGAGAACAAAGAATTGAAAACGAAGCATTTCAAGAAGATGCTTATGAAATAAATCCATTTGTCTTATATGAGGATAATGAACCTTTGAACGATTCATGTAATGCATATGTTCAAATTTTATCTGGAGAGGATGAGGAGGGCCAGAGATCTGAAGAAGAGTCTGAATTTGATTCAAATTCTTCAGAAAAAGAAGATGATTTTGATTTACAATTAAGTGATGATAGCGATTAATTTGTGTTTGTAATTGAATATTATATTCAAGAAATTAATTATTTCCTTTACTTGATACATCATCTCTGATTCTCTTTTGGCATGTCACACTTATGCATTATGTACAAATTTTATTGCTTACTACTTTTTTTTTATTTATCTATTTCCATTTTAACTAAACATGGCATTTGTTTTAACTCTTTTAATTTCGTTTTCATTTTTTTCATTCGTGAATCTAACATAAGAAGGTCATGACTTTGTATGATGTTTGTAGTATAGTCTCATTGGTGCACTAAGATTACTTGTCATAACTTCAAAAAGCTGAAGCTTAATATTAATTTCGGGTTGAAATATGAAACTAAAGAGAAGACAGGATATTTCGTGACCAAGATTCAAACAACGATTCGGAGGTACTTACCGTACAGGTGAAGCATCTCATGGTGCAGCAGTTGGAACTGAATTTTCAATCTTATATTAGGTTTATTCCATCTGGAGCATGTTTAAGAAACATGACATCAAAATTTAAGGAGAAGATTGATATTAAGGGCTTTGTATGGAAGAATGTTTCTCAGGCGATAAGGGATTTTTACTATCACGAGATTGAGGTACAACAAAATTATTATTTTCTTTTTTAAATAACAGTTTTGTACATTTATTAGATAAATATCATTACATCATAAGTATTAATTGAATCTTTCTCCTTTTGTTTTAGAATTTTTTTTGGGATTCTCAATTTGACGTGATCGTCTATAGAGTATGGGAAAGACGAGTGCGTACACATTATCGCAAATTTGTTGCTGCAATACACAGGGCAGGTGTACGATCGCCTTAGATTTCTGAAGAAATATGGAGTAGTTGACAGTAGTATTAGACATCACCTGAGGCAATGTCCCTTTCAGAGCATAATTTGGCCAACAGATGTGGAGGACCGGAAGGAGAGAGTCTTCCCATACATACGGGAGGATCTATTACCCACCAAGAGCATGCAGAGAGACTTATAAGTATTTACACTTTAAATTTATATTATCATTTCTTTACTTTGCTGTATTTTTATTGAATTTTATGTGTGAATTTTGGAATGAAAATATGTATTTCTTGTTGAGAATGATAATATAATAAATGTCTGGTGCCATTTATGGCTGTGTTTTTTAGTTTTGTTCTTTGTTTAACAGGGGGTGGATTTCATAAAAATAGAGGAAACTTTGTCGAAATTTTTATAAATTCTAATTCACTTATAACATTTTATTCTTATGCAAGAAAAGACTATGGGCATAAGGCCTATACCTCGGTAGCTCTTTTTACACACTCATACTAAGAAGTATGACGGTGTGACATTTGTTAACAACCGTTGTAGAGAACTCAATGTATGTGAAATTTATGGTTTAATGTTAATACTTAATAATTATCACTTACTAATATAAACATTGCCTTATAATAGAAGCAAATTTAAGAAAGCATTAAACGACAGTCTCAGTAGTTTGAAAATGTTGATGAGACTAAAATCTATCTTCATGTAGTGGGTGGTAGGGACTGTCAGGGAAGGATATTTGGCTTAGGTTCATTTACAAATACATTTTATTCGTAATACAACTGCATCTCGTAGGTAGTCAGCATCCAATGAGAGAGTTGTTCAACTTGAGAGCATGGTATAGATGCTGGCAACTCAGTTGCAACAGTCTATGGAGTACATAACTCAGCTCCGTAATGAGATAGATGAGTTAAAGGGTAGGGATAGCACCTCATCACATTAATCTAAGCATCCATCGTCTCCAAATTAATAGTGTACTTTTGATCATTTTATTAGAGATATGAAAATCCATCGCTCAAACTAAAACATTTACCGATGGAATAAACATTATCGTCGGTAATCACTGACGGAACAACAACTTTCGTCGGTAAATTTAGAACAATTTCTCCTTTTTTTTTGCACAAACTTACTGACAGAAAGATGGAAATCTTCGGTAATCATAGACGGAGTAACCAACCAAATGTCGTCTGTGATTATCGACGGCAAAACAACTCACGTTGGTATATTTGGAACAATTACGTACTAACGGAAAGACGGAAACCGTCGGTAATCAGAGATGGAGTTACTAACCATAAACTGTTAGTAATCACAGACAGAATAACCAACGGTATATCGCCAGTAATTGTAGACGTAATTACTGTCGGTAATTTTGTAACAATTTGCTGATGGAAGTATTTAAATCGTTGGTAAATATACCGATGGAAAACAGTTTTCCGTTTGTAAATATACCGATGGTAAAAAATATTCTGTCAGTAAATTTACTAGCAGTAAATTATTTTCCTTCAGTATTTATTAGCTATGGTCATTTTTACGACTCTTTTGTCCGTCGGTAATGTCCGTCGCTAATCTTACATACCGACGGAAAGTCTGCGTTTTCCGTCGGTAAAGACCGTTGCAAAAGGACATTTTTCTTGTAGTGATTTTAGCTTGGGAACATGACTTCAAGCATGAATTCACTCACTTATTAAGGTCAAAAAGAAGTTAACAGATTGTGAATTTTAATTATATCTAATGACTTTGGTAGGGAGTCCAGATAATAAAAATATATAACTTGATTGACTTCAGCCCATAATAGCCTAAGTTGAAAATGAATACCAAATTTTAACATGAGCTGGTGACCTTGGCGCTATAGGTACATAAGGGATACATTACATTAAACTTTATTGTACTATTCATTCAGTATTTTGGCTTGAGAAGGTTTCTAGAAGTGTTGAAGCGTAAGATGATGAACAAAGCAAGTTCCTCACCATAATTAACATCTCTAATAAACTAACCCTTTCAACCCTGAGAGTACAAGCTTCAAGTTGTCGTTCGCATGGTAGACTAGTGTGACGCTTTTAAACTTAGCCAACGACCTTTCTATTCAACCAGTGTAAGTGTCGTCCCACCCCCGCCCAACATACCCCACCCCAGACACAGAGGTCAAGCGGGCGTACAAAAACAAGCCTTGCCGTCTGGTGGCAAGTCAATTGGCCAAATAATTCATAACACGCTATGAATTAATTGAGGTTTTGGTTTACATGTTTGACTTATCACAAAGTCTAGTAGGGGCAACTGAAACGCATTCTGAAAGTTTAGATATTGGCAACATAACTCATTATTTAAAGCATTCGGTTTCAACCCTGTCACTGTCTTATGATGATCAGGTTTTAAATCTTGCCGTTTTTAAGATTAACTCGATACAGTCCCTGTTACATGTGAAGTATTCAAACTCTTCAACCGTATCTTTACCGTTAATTTTAATAGAATATCTGAAACGACAGTATGGGAAAACTTTCATATTTAAGAGGGTGTTTGATTCATCTATTTTTTTTCCCAATTTTTCTTTTCTAAACAAATCAAAGTTCGTTCTATTAACACTAGTGTAAATAATTGTTTGTCCATTCTGTAAACCAATTTGGAAGAATGTCTGTCTTAAAGTTAATGATAGGAAAAGCAAACTCTATATCTTCTTTGATGTGTCCAATTTAGGTCTCTTATCTACCATTTCTAGTCTCTAATTGCATCATGCTCCATTCAAGTTTAATGATAGGAAAAGCAAACTCTATATCTTCTTTGATGTGTCCAATTTAGGTCTCTTATCTACCATTTCTAGCCTCTAATTGCATCATGCTCCATTCAAGTATTTAAGAGTGCCTATTACTACTAAAAACCCAAGGTATGGTGATCGTGTACCCTTGTTGGAGCTAGTTAAAATAAATTCTTTTCAAAACTCTACGACCAAGGTTTTAAAAATCGGATCAGACCAGCCAGTCCGACCAAAAAGTTTGAATCGGCCAGTGATTCGATTTGGTTTCACCTAATAACCTCTATGTATAAAAATTGGTCTAACCGATTTGTCACTGTACAGAACTATAGATATACCTAAAGGCTACTTCAAATTTCATTTCATCAAACCCTCTCGAGATTTTCCTTGCCTCTTCATCGTCTTCCCTTCACCATCTCTCACCACCTTCATAAATGTAGAAATTGAGCTTCAAACTTCATATTTCATTTCATCGAACCCTCTCCTTCCCTCTTCACCGTCTTCTCACCGCCTCCATAAATGATGAAATTGAGCTCTTCTCCTCCCAAATCAAACTTCATATTTTAGAAATCAAATTCTCTCCTCGCCTCCTCCATCTTCTCTCTTCTCAGATCTCATTTCTAACCCACTTTGCTTGCTTACTTCAACAAATTACAGAGGCAAGATACAAAGGACGTTGGCGTTATTGTAGGGCTTAATGTGATAAGAATTAAGGAGCCCACAACTACTACTATTGTGTATGGTTTGGACAAAAAAGCGTCAAGGAAAGGAGAGCAGAATGTTCTCATCTTTGATTTAGGTGGAGGAACTTTTGATGATTCTCTGTTGACAATTGAGGGGATTTTTGCGATCAGAGCCACAGCTAGTGACCCTCATCTTGGCGGTGAGGACTTTGATATCAAGCTTGTGAATCATTTTGATGAATGAGTTTTGTCAAGTTTGTATAGAATTCCAATTTGTTATGTAGATAAGGAGATAAGTATAAGGCAGTCAGATCATGAGCTTTCTTTTTCGTTTATACTTTTTGATTAATTAGTTTTCTGTAACACTTATAACTCTATTTCATTTCAGATTTTGATAGCTGTGTTATTTATACCTGTTGAAGTATTGAATTTATTGATATAAAACATTATTTCAGGCTGCTTTGCCAAGGCCTCTCTTATAGTAATCAGCTACCCTTCCTCTAAAAATTAAATCAATAAGAGCTTTTATATAAGTGAGTACCATTCTACCGTGTTTCTGCTCTTGGTTTGTTTCTGTTATGGTCACCATTTGAATATTGGTTTGGTTCAGCTCTTGGTTTGTTTCTGTTATGGACACTAGTCAGCTCTTGGTTTGTTTCTATTCTTAGTTTGAGATCGAGCCCAAGTTTATTATACAAATAGGCGACATTTTCATGACCTTTACTACACTTTTTGGCTCTTATTTCTAGATTTTATGCTTAATTTGACTCTTGAGTGTCTACCTTTATTTTATGTAGTTTGAGAGTAAAATTTGTCAAAAAATGAGTGTTAATTGAGTAATTAATTTTATGAGAATAATTGATACTTCAAACTACTATTTGTTCATTGTAGGAGACTCAAGAAGAAGATGTAGACTCAAGGAATGGAAAGAGCTAAATTCAAGTCAACAAGTCAACGGTTGCAATAGGAAGTTCGTCGCGGCGAAGAGGATGCGTCGCCGCAGCGAAGAATGAAGAGCTCCAAGCAAAAACTTCAGGGAAAAGTTAGCCGCGACGAAGATTTATTCTGTCGCCGCGGCGAAAGGAGCCAACAAAGCAGAAAAACCTTCGGACGACAGAACCTTCGAATACTCAAACCATTTTCGGAAAGATACCCACTGTGCAACCCGATCCATAACTCATTTTCTTTGAAAACCTACCGTTTTAGGTTAAAAGGGAGCCGGCACCACTATTGAAAAAGAACACTCCGACTCTCTCTACACTTTCTCACTCTCAAAAATACCTTCGGACACTATCATTACCCTCTCCTCTCTACTTCACAGTCGACTTCTCCACCAATAGCTACTACTATGGATGCTTCCAGTGGGTTCACGATTGAGATTCCTCCTCAAGTAATGCTTGGCTAGGCACCTCTTTCCTATTGAAAAATGTAGCAATGACTAGAGCCCAATGGGCTTCAAAGGGAAGTAATTCATCCCATGTTCAGCTACATTATTATGAACTCCTAGGTTTAGGATTTGTAATTTGTAGTT
>JAOSBO010000008.1:38738514-38757652 GCA_027563915.1 Erythroxylum rotundifolium | reverse complement strand
GGCTCCATTATTCGGCTTCGATTCAATCTCTTAATATACTTCATCACCACCTTCACCCATTACACCATTTTCCCTTTCACACAAATCAAAAAGATTTTGGTGTTGAAACTTTTAAATAACTCTCCAATTGCTACCTAATACAATGTTGTTGAGGCAGAATACTTTCTTCACTTAACTTACAAGCAGAAAAGGATCATTATCATACCATGTGTTATTAACATTGATGCTACTAATATTGTCATTCACTTTTATATCACCAAGATTAAAACATTTTCACTAAGTAGATCAACCCTTTTTATCCTTGATGTAATACAACTCTATTATTTATAAGATGACACTGTAGAAGTTAACAAAATCATTGTCATGTTGTCACTCAATAGTAACCTTACAATTTGGCTTCTAAGTCAACTATCATGATCTTTTATGTGAAATTAAACTCCATTAGTAATGCATCCTATATATTCTTTGTGACACATATGAGGCCCACATAACAAAGCATATAATGTTGTCGTCGTCTTTTGCTATTTACAGTTATGTAACCATATCATTTGTGGGACAAAATATAATTAGAAATTAATCTAACTTGAAAATTTTTGTAAGTTCATAATATTCCTATTGCTTCTAATCTCATCTTTGTGTTCTCTATTTAAAAAAAGTAAATAGATGTCAGAAAATATAGGTTGAATGATATAGTTAAATATGAAAGAATGAATGAGAAGTAATATGCATACTCCATATATGAATCGACTTTTGTTTTGAATTCCATAACAGTAGCTCTCTTCATATCTGATGAGGGGCTCGAGGGACCCAACTCTTTTTATCAAAATAATGGCTTTAAAGGAAAGCACACTTAATTCTGCATCCCCTAAACATAGTACATACGCAGTGAACATTCTTAACCTTTTCATATGAATTTGTCTCAATTAACAGATCACAAAATTAACATTGCTACAATGTTGGAACATTCAAATCAAAACTCTTTTATTCTTAAAGATGTCAAATCACTTATTAATATATGGAATGTGCTATGGGTTTTATTTATCTTTAAAGGTGATTGGAAAACATAGAATATGCTTCTGCAGGAGATTTTGGGCTAGTTAAAAATTTAAGTTCTGATGATCTTTCCTTCTTCTATGAATATTTTCTTAATTACCTATAACTTTGTATAATTTTTTGTTTCCTTACTAAATTGTACACTTTGCTTCTATATTGATTATATCTATGACTTGTTTTTGTTTCTATTGACTTTTCACAATATAAATTTATCACGAATTGACAATGTTGTAGATAGTTTCTGATGGTGAAAATCAAGGCTTATGGGAGGTATCTGGCAAAATTTTCCTTCCTAAAAAACCAATTGATGCACAAAAAATCTACTCATCAAAGTCTAATCACCGCTTAGGTTTAATGGATGATCTTCTTCTTCAAGGTTTTTAGTATCATCTGAATTAGTTCTCTTTCTTTGTTTTATGTATCTCATTTTCTAGTTAAGAAGCTATTAGATGAACGTGTGATTGTATATAATATGCATTGTGTAAAGGTTCCTCAAATCTTCAAGAGACCAACATGAAAATGGAGGTGGTGGCGATATCTCAATGGTCCGCACGTAATTAGGTAAATTGGTTGTTTTGGAACAGTCATCCATTGCAAAAACTCTTTATGTTCATTGTGACAATGATGGAGTCACTCAATTGGGTACGCATGTATTCAAATTTTAGTTCCTCATACTGTTTGATATAGAATTTTAAGTTTTTAGGATTTAATTTTTTAAAGGATTGTGAAGAAATTAACATGATTGTTCTATACTATTTGCTCCTTAGGTGAAACGCATGGTACATGCGGTTCATCTAATTCAGTGATCCATACTTCTTCTGGAAATTGTTCACTGTATCTTCTACTAGGTTAGTTAAAGTCATGAATTTATTGGAAGAAGGTGTCAATAAACCAACTCCTGGGGCAAGATCTTTGTCTGTTTCAAATGATGTCATCAAACGTGTAAAGAGCTTTCTTGGGAATCCAAACATAAGGAACTCGTTTACCTTATCTAGCGAGTCTCATGTTACCTGGAATCCCAAAACATAATTATTTCTTTTTCTTTTCGATGGAATAAGAGAGAAACTTTTTTCATTGTTTTGTCTGTAAGAATTATTAAACTTCTAATTAAAGTCTTGTATGACTTACTATAAATATATTATATTACTTACCATATATTATTTTTATTTATTTTTTTTGTAAGAATCATATATTATTATATTACAAACTTCAAGTTAAAACAATAGGAAAATTTTGTGAGACCATATAAATTTGTCACATCATATAATTTAAAAGAGAAAAAGAAAAAGTATAAATCTATATAATATTAATTAATTTTTGAGTTTATAGTTTCATAAATTATTTAAATGATTTGACATTTTTTGTTACCGAAATTTATTTTTACACTTAGAATCATTGTCAATAATATTAATTTTGATTTTTTAATATGATGTGTAGTCACAAACTAATCAAGTCAAAGTTTGTGAACTTATAATTGTAAATAAGAAAGTTATTTTGTTATTAAACATTTATAAAAATCATCACCAAAAGTCACTCATTCGCGACGATTATGCTTTAAGCCACTGGCAATGATTTCCAAAACGTGTCGCTAAAGGCTTACCGTTTGGCTCTCCCATTCAGCTGTGATTTTAAAATCGTCGCTGAAAAAATTTAACCAAAGATCCTTTTTGTTATAGTGTACATCCGACAGCAAATTTAACTATTTGAAAGTGAAGCGTTCTAATGTTTGAAAATCTACAAAATACAAGTCTATAAGAACATATTTTCCATAACAGCTGTGATTGGAATCTAGAATTAGACTTCATCGATGTGCCATTCAAAATAACTATAAGTTCCTGAGAACAAACAAAAACCAAGTGGACAGCTCACTAAATTTGGTTTTGATGAGGGAGATAAAACATATTTATTACTCTACAACTATTTTTTTGTCGCTTAATAATTAATTGCATATCACGTAATGATAAGCACAAAAATCCGGGTAGGAAAATCCAAATTGGAATTATACCTTGTCTTGGATCTTTCTTATTGTCCGATTTTAAAGATTTTTTAGTGTTGAAGAGGAAATCTAAGGCAACAAGTAGCTGAATGCGTTGCTTCAACACTCGTCACTTTAATGGAAAGATATATATTTTTCAAATAGTCAGGTATTTCTCCAATTTTTCTATACTTTCCTTAGGATAAGATAATGATCTTAAAAGAAAATTTTGGCACTAATAATCCTTCCAATGCTCTAAAAGACAAGTGAACTCTATCACATGTTATACGTAGATACACATCTTCGAAGCCGTGGCAGAGCCAGACGTTTATATTACTAGGGACAAAATTCTAGTTTTGTCAATTTTTGTCATAATAATAAAAATACAGGATATAAGGGTGGCTCGACTTTGCTGCAAAGGGATTTTAGACTATAAGAACAAAAGTTATTTAATGTGTAATTATTTTTTTATCACAAAATAAAATGAGTGAGATCATTAATTTACTTCCATTTTATTTTGGATCAAAATGCATCGTTGAATTTCTTTTAAGAAATATTAAATTGTTAACCACTTGTAAGCTTCTCCTAAGGTCTAATATTCATCCATGGAAGACGAAATCCCTAGTCGTGTTTAGTGTTTTTTTTTCTTCTTTTAGTTCGCACTACAGATGCTCAAATCGATCCTGTTTCTCCTAAATCTAAAGTTCCGGCTTACAACATTGATTGTGTTCTTCTCTCTCTAAATGAATCTCAAACCTTCTCAAAACACGTACGGTATTAGGAAAGCAAACACTTATTTTGGTTTTGAGTAAAAAGTTTATTAAGATTGGCAGTCGCGACAACTTTAACATTAAGCCGTATATGTTTATTAATGTTTCCCAACTGCTATGTTATGTTATTGTTATATGTTCAATAGCGAAGGTGATGGTGACGGATTACACGCATTGCCTTGACTGACCGTAATTAGATGAGCAAAAAAACACAATACTACGACTTCTGAAAAGCTCGTTTTTAGTATGTTAATATGCTTTATAAGTTGGATAACAAAATTAACAATTTATGGTCGGCGACAGCCAGGAAACACAGTAAAAGGTTACTGTAGATCGAGGCATTTTATGCTTTATTAGGAGGACGGCCGAGCATTACAGTAAAGAAACATTCAAAGGATTATGTTGGAATTTGACGACAAAAAGACATGATAGATAGTGGTAGGTGTACGATGATGTCACGTATGTTGGAACTTCTGCTAGATGGACATCGGAGAAAAATGGATTACCAGTAAAACATATTCTAAGTTATACACTTGAAAGTTAGTTTTGAGAAGATTATCACAGATGTTTACATCAGTTGTTCTTAAGAAAAAGAGAGAACTTGCTAAGCAGTTAAGGCGAAATAAATAGAGAGTAAAGGGTTAGAACTGGAACATAAAACAAAACTGTTCTGAACCTCTAAGCCTACAAATATCATTGGAAGGGAAAGGAAAAGTAAATGATAATGATGATGATGAATATTTCTGACTGAGGCTCTAGTACTTTCAACCCAATGCCAGAAGATATCAGCTTCATGAGAACACGTTAGGGAAAATGCCTTCGGATCGGATACTGGTTAAATTTAATAGCTTGAATTTTAATGATGAAAAATAAAGAAAAAAGGTGAAATAAATGAGACAGGACGCAAAGATTTACATAATTCGGTCAATGTGACCTACGTCTATAGCCGGAAGGTGAGTCAAATTTACTAATATGTGGAGAACGTACAACAGAAGGCTTTACTTCTCAACAAAAGAAAATTGAAAGAAGAATGAAGGAGTGGTGTTGTTTTGATGCAAGTGTTGAAGCTTCAGCATTTCCTCTATTTATAGTAAACTTTTAGAGCATCTGTCCAAGCTCAATTCCTTCAATCTCTCTGCAACCTTCGTTCATGAAAATCTTACCAAAATTATGTTTGAAGATTTTGGCCTAATATAGCCAAAAATAAAGTCTACCTTGGCGAACAATATTTGACGTGTGAGAGGCCAAAGCTTGCAACAAATCTCCACCTTGACTTGGTCCTGAACAATTAGTGATATGCTCCACCTTCTCTGACAAAGCCCCAAAGGGCTATATCACTAACTATAAACACCAATCAAGTCCAAGCACTGCTTGAACTTGTAAACTAGACGAGCCTTCGTAAACATGTCAGCTGGATTGTCCTTAATATTGATCTTCTGGATAAGGACCTTCTTCTCTGTAATTGTATCCTGAATGAAATGATACTTCACATCAATGTGCTTCATCTTCTTATGATTCTTCCGGTCTTTCATCAAATGAATAGCAATATGACTATCACAATAAACAGCAGTAACCCTTTGATGTAGAGATAAATCGCTGAATAAACCTCTCAGCCATAATGCTTCTTTGATAGCCTCAGTAATGCCATATATTTTGCTTCAGAGTAGATAAAGCCATTGCACGTTGTAGAGTATCTTTCCCGCTAATGACACAATCTCCAATGCAAAATACATAACCTATTAGAGACCTGTATCTGTCGAGATCACCAGCATAATCTAAATCTACAAAACCAACCAAAGTATTGCTGGTTCTACCAAACTCCAAACAAAAGTTTGAAGTGTCCTTTAAGTATCTAAGAATCCATTTCACCACCTACCATTGTTGTTTTCTAGGATTGGCCATATATCTGCTAACGATACTACAAGAGTACATACCATTGCATATATAATATTGCCGACGGCACTAGAATACGAAACTTGTGCCATATAATCTTCCTCTTCTTATGCTATGGTGGATGAGCAGTAGATAATCTAAAATGACTAGAAAGAGGGGTCCTAACTACTTTGGCATCTCACATGCCAAATCTCTCCACAACTTTATTGAGATAATTCTCCTAGGTCAAGAATAATTTACCACCTCCTCGATTACGTCTTATCTCTATGCCAAGAATTTTCTTTGCTGGTCTTAAATCTGTCATCTCAAATTCACCATGTAATAAGGCCTTTAAATGGTGAATATTAGTGACATTCTTGGCTACAATGAGCATATCATCAACATATGAGAACAAATAGATGAATGAGTCATCGTCTAACTTTCGGAAGTAAACACAACAATCATACATGCTCCTGGAGAAATCATGACCCAACATAAATGAATCAAACCTCTTATACCACTGTCTTGGAGATTGCTTCAATCCATTCAAGTATTTCTTTAACAAACACACCTGGTCTTCTTTTCCTGCCACTTCAAAACCTTTAGATTATTTCGTATAAATCTGCTCATCTAATTTTCCATGCAAGAATGTTGTCTTGACATCAAGCTGTTCTAATTCCAAATCAAACATGGTAACCAATGAAATTAATATATGAATAGAGCTATGTTTCACCACTAGTGAGAAATTATTATTAAAATCAACACCTTGTACCTGACTGTAGCCCTTTGCAACTAAAGGTGCTTTATACCTTGCATTTTCAACACCTGAAGTACTTTCTTTTCTTTTGAAGACCCATTTGCAGCCAACAATTTTCTTACCCTTTGGCAGCTTTACCAGAACCCAAGTATCATTCTTGTGCAGAGATTTCATTTCTTCATTCATAGCTACCACCCACATATCAACATCAGCACTTGAAACTGCCTCCGTATATATGGATGGTTTGCCGTCTTCACCTGTTTTCTGTGCCACTGATAATGCATATGCAACTAAATTTGTGTACCTCTGTGGTAGTCGAATCTCCCGTCTTGGTCTGTCTCTGGCTATGGAATGGTGTTCTTCTACCGGTTCATTTTGAACACGATCAGGATCTAGTTCATCAACTTGATCTGTCTGATGTGTAGAAGACGTCTGTGAAGGATTTGAACTATCAATCTCTAACTTTACTTGTTTCTATGTATTATCCTCTTTTCTAAATTACATGGATTACAAGACTCTTTTCTAGGATACAACATAGAGAATGCATCAAATGTAACATCCCTTTTAATTACAATTTTAGGTGACCTGAGATCAGTTCACCTTAAACGATATCCTTTCACCCCTGAAGCATAACCAAGAAAAATAAATTTCTTAGCCATAAACCCCAACTTTCCCGTAATTACATGCATATATGTTGGACGCCCAAATATTTCTTAAAGTTGAGTAATCAGCAGGAGTACCTAACCAAACTTCCCCTAGAGTCGTGAAATTGAGAGGAGCACAAAGAGAGTGGTTGTCAATGTAAAAAGTTGTAGCAATAGCTTCTGCCCAAAAATCAAGTGTCAACTCTGCATTAGAGATCATACACCGAGCCCTCTCTAAAAGAGTCTGGTTCATGTGCTCGACGACTCCATTTTGTTGCGTAGTCATTCTGACAATGTGATGCTGGGCAATTCCTTTATTTTTCAAAATTCATTGAATTCACCTCCACAAAATTCCAAACCATTATTTGTTCGTAGCTGCTTAACTTGTTTTCCTGTTTGCTTTTCAATCAAAACTTTCCATTGCGTAAAAGTTAAGAAAACATTATTCTTATGTTTTAAGAAATACACTCAAACCTTCCTTGAATAATCATCAATAAAAGTCAACATATACTGGGCACCACCTTTAGATGGAACACGAGAGGGACCCCAAAGATAAAAACGAATATAATCCAAAGTATCTTTAGTTTTGTGGACAACTGGAGAACTGAAACTGACTTGTTTCTACTTCCCAAAGATACAATGCTCACAAAAGTCCATCTTACCATTACTTTGACCACAAAGTAGGCCTCTCTTGCTTAACAACATTAAGACTTTCTCACCCATGTATCCCAAACGCATGTGCCACAATTTAATAATATCACCATCAGTAGAGACTACCGCAGCACTTGTTATTGTAAACTACCGCAACACTTGTTATTGTAGATCCCTGCAAAACATACAAACTACCATACCTGCAAGCTTTCATCAATACAAAAGCACCTTTAGAAATTTTCAAAACTCCACCTTCAGCTGAGAACTTGCACCCTTGAGAATCGAGAGTACCAAAAGAGATGAGATTTTTCTTCAAATTAGGAACGTGTCTAATATCAATGAGTGTTTTAATGATACCATTATACATTTTGGTCTGGACTGTACCTTTGCCAGCAAGATTATAAGCAGCATTATTACTCATCAAAACAATTCCACCATCCAATGACATAAGTGGAAAAACATTCCCAGTTGGGACTTATGTGGTAAGAACAACCTGAATCTAAAATTCACCCCTTATTAGACCTAACTTTTTCTTTTATGGCTACAAAGATAATTCCCTAATTCTCATCTGCCCTAGCTTCGGCGGTTTTGCTATTATTCCGCTCAATTTTATTTTTCTCCTTATATTTCAATTTATAGCAGTCAGCCTTTATATGCCTATTTTTCTTGCTATAATTACAATTTTTATTTCTATATTTGGATTTTGACCTACCTTTGGATCTACTTCTTTCAAAATCTCTATTTTCAAATCTACCCCATACAAATAGTCCCTCTACCTGACTTTCACTAGTCTCCCCAATGATGTCCCTATCAATCTGCTCTTTTTGACGTTAATGCAGCCTTAATACTATTATATGAGACTGACTCTTTCTCATAAATTATAGTATCACGAAAATATTTGAAAGACTGGGGAAGGAAACATAACAACAATATGTCTTGATCTTCATCCTCAATTTTTACATCTACATTCTTCAACTCTAAAACAAGAGAATCAAATTTATCCATATGTGAAAGAATAGATGTACCTTCTGTTATCCTTAACATGTACAACTTCTGTTTCAAATAAAACCGATTTTCCACCATCTTCTTCATGTACATGGTTTTCAACTTGTCTTACATACCTTTAGATGTGCTTTCACCAACAACCTTCTGTAAAACCTCATCAGAGAGATCAAATATGATGGCTGATCGAGCCTTTTTATCTAAATATGTGAATTTATTTAATGCCACATCTGCTGGCCTTTTCTCCATTCCATCAAATGCAATCTCACGCCCATCTTGTATTAAAATGGCCTGCATCTTGAGCTGTTACATACTGAAGTTAATGCTCTAGTCAAACTTTTCAATAGAGGCCTTCGTTATCGTCATGATGGCTAAATATTGATATTTTGACTATTTTTCAACAAGTGGGCCCCACAAGTAAAATCGAGACAACGATCCCCATAAAAGCACTGAACACGAGCTCCACAGACAAAGTGGGGACGTGAGCCCCACATGTGAAACCGGACAACGAGTCCCACAATAGCACTGGATGTAGGCCCCACAGACAAAGTCGGGGGGGTCTACAAGCAAAAACTAAACTACATTAACAAAACCGAGGTAGTGGGCCCCACAAGATAAAACCAAGACAATAGGCCCCGGAAGATAAATCCAAGGCAATGGGCCCCGTTTAGACTAACAATAAAATTCAAGTTACTTTCTGATGTGGAGGATCCACTTTAGTGGCAACCGTAGAAGAGAAGCTCTAATACGGCAAGTTAGACCAGCAAGAGAAACTCTGATACCAGTTTGTTAGGAAAAATGACCTCGGATTGGATACTGGTTGAATTTAATAGCCTAAATCTTAATGACAAAAAAATAAAGAAAAAAGGTGAAATAAACGGGATAGGACATAAAGATTTACGTGGTTCGGTCAATGTAACCTACGTTCACAGCTAGAGAGTGAGCCAAATTTACTAATATATGGAGAACGTACAACAGAAGGTTTTACAAAATTTCTCAACAAGAGAAAATTGAAAGAAGAATGAAGGAATGGTGTTGTTTTAGTGCTAAGTGTTGAAGCCTCAACATTTCCTCTATTTATAGCAAAATTTTATAGCATCCATCCAAGCTCAATTCTTTCAATCTCTCTGCAACCTTCGTTCACGAAAATCTCAAAGTCAAGCTTGAAGATTTTGGCCTAACATAGCCAAAAATAAAATCTGCCTTCGACCAACGATATTTAGCTTGTGAGGGGCAAGGCATGCAAGAATTAGCATTGATAACCATTAGTCATTGTTGTTGATTTTGTACATCAATTAAAGATCTTATCCATCATGACATTACCAATGGAATAATATGTATATTCCAAAGTTATTAATAAAGATCTCCTCGCCGTCAAGTATGACAATCAAACAATCACAGCTCACAGTAAGATTAGCGCAAGTTAGTATATATCCACAAGAAAAGTAATATAACGAATTAAACTGATTCTCGTGGTCCGTCCATCGATTCTGAATCTGGATGCTTTCCAGGCGGTAAGGTTCTGATTTCTATATAATTAATGAAAATAGTTTTATTTCTCGAACACATACCTGTCAATATTGTTTGAACATTCATGAAGTCAAAATTCCCCTAGAAGATTGCAGGACTCTGATAGTTTTAAAATGTGTTACTCTAGTTCGTACAAATTAATGGTCAGAACAACTTTTAATTAAAAATAGTAAATTTAGTTTTTTATTTTTAATGGTAAAAAAATATCTTATTTTCATTGTTCAGGGAAGCATTTAACGCATTTATGCATTGTATTAGTCTATGTATGTGCAATCTCCTGTAATGAAAACGTAGACTGATGTTATTGAACTTTTCAAAATCAGAAGATATTTTAGTAACGCCTTAATTTTAAATTGGTTTAACAATACCTCTAATTTTAAGTTTAATCATAAATTTAAAAATAATTAGAAAATGAATTATAGTTCTTTTATAGGCTTATAAAGGATTTTATAATATTTTTCATTAAATTTTGGGTACCCTCATCAAAGGTTAATCTACAAATTAGAATCTCCCTCCTGTTTTAATGTCAATGTAAAACCGAATTAAAAGCCACTCAATACTTACGACTATGATGTTGACATTACTTTTTGCCATTGTCCTCCTGACCTAATATATAATACCTAATACTAGTGTAATTAGATAAGCTAATGGTTTGCAATGTCAAAGAAATCTTGTAATGAAAACAATTCTTATTTGACAATTTATTTAGGGAACAGTCACTTTAAAATGAATTATCGTGATTAACATTTATATAATTTAATTATAAGTTTCGTTTGAGAATATAAATATTATGGTAAAAATCAAATTTAATTTTTCTTTAGTAAAAGGAAGATGAAAATCATTATAAATCTAACAGATTTCGGACTCCATAACCATAAATTCTAATGTAATTGAGTGACACTACTATGATTAGTAATTCTAATTGAATTATATGAAGCGATTTAGATTCGAAAAAGTTAGATTGATTAATTGTATTTTATAACTTTATAAAAACTTTCACCTCTCTTGTCTTTTCTAGGATGAGAATCTGATTTGTACTTCTTATGTAAGATTTCATAATTCTAACTTCGGTATATACTAAAATTTCTTTAGAATGCAAATATATAATGAATTTATTGTAAGTAGTTTCTTTACTAGTTAAGAGTAAGGTTTCGTGTTATTGGACTTCTCTAGACTTGACGTATTAGAGAGAATTTGATTAGGTTACTTACTACTAGACTTCTCTAGACTCGGCGTATTGGCAGGACTTTCACTAGGTTGTTGTTGTTGTATTTTCATAAGAAAAATCAAGTATACTTTTATAATTATTCATATAAGACAATACGTGATAAGATAATAATATGTTTGAAAAAAAATATATATCACATTTAATTATTATAAATATTTTATTCAAATAGTTATTGATGTTATTAGCATAGTTGTAGCCACAAACTTCACCTGTTGCGTATTAATCTTTTGTTCTTCAATTATTTTGTCTCAAGTTAAAAGCAATGTCTTTATTTGACATTAATTTTATAAAAAACAAAATTTTATATAATTATATTTAGTGTTGTTTTGCTAATTGATCAAATTTAATCTATTTATAATGCTCTTATTACTAATTTTTTAATTTTTCAATATTTTAATTTTGAAGTAAAATTGACTCTAAAACATAATTTGTATTAAAATACAATGTTATTTTCATAATTTTGTAATATATAATAGAATGCATATATGACTTATTTTACTAATTTCATCATTAATATTAACAATTTTATGTCTTAACAGAATTTTGCTTCTAAAACCATCTATTTTACCTTTCCCAATGATAAAAACAAGAAACAAAAAGGTCCTTCTGTTCAAATTTTATACTACCTACTTTCTTCTTGTCCCCTCTTTTTTTTAAAATATCTGTAAAGATCTTTGTTTGAACATGTATTTATTTACGTATAAGAAATATAGCATGAATGTAATATGTTTACTTAATTGATTATATTGGGATAATAACCCAAGCCTTCAAGACTTCTACTCTACGTAGATTCCTAGGTTTTCTTTCTTTATATTACATTAAAAATCAATTTTGCTATTTAGAAGGTCCAGATACAAGTCGTTCTCATATAACATGAATTGAAGAAAGCTTTGTTTGGTAAGACAAAGAAACTTGCCAATATGTCAAATGAGGATTAGGAAGAATTGGACGAAAAAGCCTTGTCCATTATTTAGTTATGCTTGACCCTTGAAGTGCTCCGGGAAGTAGTCCATGAGACAACTACTACAGGACTTTGGTTGAAATTAGAGTTCCTTTACATGACGAAGAGTTTGGCTAACAAACTTCATCTCAAAGAACGTCTCTTTAAGCTCAAGATGTCTGAAGGTACACCCATCCCATCTCATCTCAACAATATTTAATTCCATTAATATTATTGATTTGGAAAATCTTGATGTTAAAATCGATGAGGATGAAACAATGCTTTTTGTTATTTCACTACCTCATTCGTATAAGCACTTTGAAGAAATCATGCTTTAAGGTAACCGTGAAACCCTCTCTTTAGAATAAGTTAAATTTGCTTTGTTGTCTAAAGAAAAGCTTGACGCTTATATTAAGAAGAAGGTTGAGGGTTTACTGGTTAAAGGTAAATCTTTTAAGAAGGGAGAGAGCATTAATAGCCATAAGAAGTCTAGATCTAAGTTGTTGGACCCCGCACAGTTGTGACTTGAGAAGTCACAACCGTGACTTTTCTCTCATTTTGCTTAGAAAATTTTTATTAAATTATGTGCTTGCATGAATTAACTGACATGTTAGAATTAAGTATGGAGTAAGTAGGCAATAGCTTAAATATGGAAGGGTAAGTTTGGAAAGGTAAGAAATTGTCTTAAATTAATAGGAGAAAAATAATAATAAGAAGAGTGCATGAGAGTCATAGTAGAGCAGTAATAAAGAGACGTGTAGAAGAAAGAAAGAAGAACCTAGAAGAAACTAGAGGAAGAGGAGCAAAAATCAAAACAGAAAAAGAAGATGAAGAGAGTCGTGTAAAGTAAGAAAGAAGGAGAGAAAGTTGTAGAAGGATCTAAAAGAGAAGGAGAAACCGAAGCATAGAAAGAAGAAGGAACGAAAGAAAAAGGAGAAAGAGGAAGAAGAAAAAGGTTCAACTGAGTTTTTAGGTATTCTCTATCTACTATTCTTGTTTTGGTAAAAGAAGGAACTAGAGAAAAATAAAATTTTTGTGCTGAAAACGAACAGAGAAAGAAGAGAACCAAGAAATTCATTTTCTTAGATTTCCATGGATTCTCCACTGGATATTAGTTACCTTAGCTTAGTTAAACCAAGAGTATATTAAGTCTAAGCTCATTTAGGATATTAAAGCTTTATGGAAGTTCCATTTGTATATTAGTTTAAATGAAATTTTGTTTGTTTGAAGGGAACTAAGAAAAATCGCAGGCAAGAATAAAAGAAGAGACAAACTTGAGTTTGGATTTACAAGTAAATACGTGGGTAATATGTTTATGGTTATTGTGATGATGGGCTGGTTTCCTACTTGTTTGTATGTTTGCTGGCTTAACTTTGAATCAGTATGAATGTAGGAAAATACACTGTGATTTGATAACTTTTTATGCTTGAAAGATTTTACTTCATTTGAACTGATGAAAAACAGAAAAGTGCAAGAAGCATGAAATAGTGAATATGTTATGAAATGTGTGAGCATCAAAAATTTGCTTGTGTGGGAAGAGAGATACCATTTCGTTCGTCACGTGCACGTTGACTTAAACCCTTCTCCCGGTTGCCCGCTTGTGGCATATGAGCTCTAAAAAATGAACTCATTTAATTCATGGTGTAAACTTCAGTTTCTCCATTTCGTTCCATGGGATTCTCTTGGGTCATTATGTTTGTGAATTGCATCTTGATTGTTGAGCATGGAGTATAATTGAAGCTTATGTTTTGATTATTAAATGATTATATGATCTGATTTGTGGATAACATGATTTACTACGACTAAAATGAAATATATATGTATATTTATGCTTGATTATGTGTGTGGGTCATTACTGATGGCTATAAACATATTAGCCAATAAGCTTTGTAGCTCACCCTATTATTTTTTCCACTCTTCAGGTGCCAACAAAGCAGATCATTGAACCTTGTAAACTTTGATAAACTCTAAGAGAAATAATTTATCTTTTGTAACTAAGTTAGTTCTGATACTTTTGGTAGTTTAGAGGCATATCAAGGATGAGCATTCTTATTTGTTTTGTATTATGCTACTATTATGACCCTTGATATATAATTAAAGTGAAGTACAAACTCTATTTTGTTGGAGAAATGAATGAAGGAGCTGATGAAGTTTCCTTTATATATGTTCAAATTTCTTACTCTATTAAGTTGTCAATTTCGGTTGGGAATAAAAATTTGAGTTGTTTGATGGTTTTTTGATAGATTTTTCTTAAGTAAATTGTTGTGATGGGAATCTGATATGTTAGGAGTCTTATATGTATGAATTGTGATTGTTGGTTTCGGGTCTTTTGAAATGTGTAAAAATGTATAATAGGCATAGAGGGAAAAGGGGGATAGAAATTATGTACTAACTTTCATAAATTAAATGTATTGATGTAGATAGAATTTGACAAAGTTGTCTTCACAAAATTTGTAGTTCATTCTATTAGCTTTCTAACGGTATAAAGTTTGTAATTTTTGGACATCTGAGTTGAAAGTTATGAAGATTAGAAGTGGGAGTGGCAGAGTTAAGGGTGCACGATCGTGCATGCCACCCCATAAATTATGGAGTGCATGATCGTGCACAAGCACAATTGTGCAAAGCCAGTTTTCCCTCAAGTGCATGATCGTGACTTTTGAGAAACACGGTTGTGTTTTCTCTTGCACGGTTGTGAATTGCTAAAAGCACGACAGTGCACATAAGCACGCCCGTGCACTTTTATCCACGACCGTGCATTTCTTCCGCTACTAATTTATTTATTTGTTTTTACTCCCAACCGTGACTTCTTTTTCTTATTTTTATTTTAAAAGTTTCCCAATTTTAGTGTACAGGCGTCACAAAATAAGTTTAGAGGTAGAGATGTCAATATTACATGCAAATATTGCAAGAAAATCAGAAAAGAGCTGTCAAACTGTTATAAATTGAAAAATAAACTCAAAAAAGAAGGTAAAAATAAGGGTAATTAATTTGATTCTATCCCTGGGGCTGCAATGGTTGATTCTAATTCAGGAAGTGATGTTCTTTTGGTTGTTCAAGGCGAACAACGATCCAAAGATGAATGGGTCTTGGACTTCAGTTGTAGTTTTCATATGTGTCCTCATAGGGATTAGTTTGCCACATGTGAAACTACTAAGGGTGTTGTCCTTATGGGTAGTAATGCACAATGTGATGTGGTGGGGAAAGGTACAACCAATATTAAAACTCATGACGGTGTTGTTAAAACCCTCTCTAATGTTCGTCACGTTCCTGACTTGAAACGCAACCTTATTTCACTTACTACACTTGAGTCTCTTGGGTGTAGGTACTCGTGTGAACGAGGACTCATAGAGGTGTCCCAAGGTCATCTTGTAATTTTTAAAGGGAAAAGACATGGTACTCTTTATGTGTTGCAGGGCTCTACTATTATTGGTACTACTGATGTTGCCTCATCTAAGTCTCACCAAGATGCCACCAAGATGTGGCATTACCGCATAGGCCATATAAGTGAGAAAGGTATGCATATCTTGTACAAGAGGGCTACATTGAGCCGGAGTTCAAGTAATATGGAGTTTTTGAACATTGTGTCTTCAATAACATATTAGAGTGAGTTTCTCTTCTCTGGGGATTCACAAGACTAAAGATACTTTAGATTATATTCATTTTAATCTATGAGGTCCCTCTTGCGTTGCTTCTCAAGGAAGTAGAAGGTATATGTTAACCATTATCGATGATTTCTTCCATAAGATTTGGTGTTTTTCCTAAAGAAGAAGAATGAAGTTCTTCCCACTTTTAAGGAGTGGAAGACCCTTATCGAGAACCAAACAGGTAAGAAAATTAAGCAATTGAGAACTTAAAATGGTCTTGAGTTCTATTAAGATGCTTTTGACGACCTATGCAAGAAGGCATCATTAGACACCACACTTTGGTTGGTAAACCTCAGCAAAACAGAGTTGATGAGCGTATGAATAGTACTCTATTGGAGAAAGTTAGATGCATGCTTTCTCATTTTAAGTTAGGACGCGAGTTTTGGGTTGAGGTGACTACTATTGCATACTATTTTTTCAGTCGTTCTCCACATTGTTCTCCAGACAGAAAAATCCCAAAAGAAGTTTAGTCAAGTACCCTATTGATTATTCTAATCTTCATGTTTTTTGGTGTCCTGTCTATGTTCATGTCAATAAGGGCAAGTTAGAGCCTCGTGCTGTTAAATGTGTCTTTTAATGTTACGGGGAGGGAGTTAAAGGTTATCATGTTTATTTTCTTGACCCCTAAATATCGTAAGAATTATCATAGTCATTATGTAGCCTTTCATAAATATGTTATATTTTCTTCTAGGCAAGATCCTATGTTGTCTTCTCCTCGTGCAGATGATCAAGCTAGTACAAGGGAGAAGGTGGAGTTCGTCGTCCCTACTACTTCCCCTAAGGAGACAGTCCTACTTACTTCTGAGTCTTAGGAAACTCAAACTGATGTCATTGTACAAGTTGATCCACCACCAATGCAACCTGATAATGTGTTGGCCTGATATCGTCCTAGGAGACAAACCCAATTGCCAATAAGATTCCAGGATTATGATTGTGATCCTTTTTCTTATGCTTTAGTTGCTACACAGGAATCTGAAACTTATTCTAAGCCAAAGAATTATTTTGAGGTTATTTCTAGTGCAAATGTTGGGAATTGGATTGGTGCTATGCAGGAAGAAATTTGAAAGTCTTCATAAGAACAAGACTTGGGATTTGGTGAAGCTTCCTAAGGTAAGCATGTTATTAGTTGCAAGTAGATCTACAAGCTCAAAAAAGGCATCCCTGGTGATGAAAGTAAGAGATATAAGGGTCGATTTGTTGGACGTGGTTTTGATTAATATGAAGGAGTTGATTTCAATGAGGGATTTTCTCCCATTGTTTGTCATACCTCTATTCGCATACTATTTATCTCCTACTACTCTTCATAACTTGGAACTTGAGCAAATGGATGTGAAAAATGTATTCCTACAGGGTAATCTTAAAGAAAAAACTTATATCCATCAACCCAAGGGTTTTATGGTTCAAAGAAAGAAAGACCATGTTTTTCATTTAAAGAGATCTTTTTATGGTCTTAAACAATCTATGGACAATGGTATAAGAGGTTTGACTCTTTTATGATTGGGCAAGGCTACTCTAGAAGTAGTTATGATAACTGTATGTATTTTCAAAAGTTCCCTGATGATTCCTTCATCTGTCTTTTGCTTTATGAAGATCACATGTTGATTGCAGCACCTAGTAAGGTTCTTGTTGATAGGTTGAAGGCCTAGCCTAGCAGTGAATTTGATATGAAAGCCTTGGGTGCTACTAAGAAGATTCTTGGGATAGAGATTATTCGAAATCGTAAAACATGTAAACTTATGTTCTCTCAAAAGATAAACTTATGCTCTCTCAAAGGAAATATATTCAAAAGATGCTTAACAAGTTCAATTTAGCTCACTGTAAGCCCACTAATACTCCATTGGGTATACACTTTAAACTATCTACTGACTAATATTTGTCTACTAATAAAGCTAAAGAATAAGTATCTCACATTCCGTTCTCCAGTGTTGTTGATAGCTTAATGTATGTTATGGAACGTATCTGATTGAATTTGGCCTATACTTTCAATGTTGTATCTAGGTACATGCATAATCCTAGTAAGGAGCACTAGGAAGGTGTAAAGTCTACTTGAAGGGTTCTAGCGAGCTCAGTTTGGTCTTTAACAAAATTCATTATGATCTCGATGGTGCAGTTAGCTATGTTGATGTCAACTATGGTGGTGACTATGATCGGAGATCATAGTATGATAATTGTATGTATTTTTAAAAGTTCCCTGATGGTTCCTTCATCTATCTTTTGCTTTATGATGATCACATGTTGATTGCGGCGCCTAGTATGGTGCTTGTTGATAGGTTAAAGACCTAGCTTAGCATTGAATTTGATATGAAAGACTTGGGAGCTACTAAGAAGATTCTTAGGATAGAGACTATTCAGAATGGTCAAGCAGGTAAACTTATGCTCTCTCAAAGGAAATATATTCAAAAGATGCTTGACAAGTTCAATTTAGCTCACTGTAAGCCCATTAATACTCCATTGGCCACACACTTTAAACTATCTGCTGAATAATGCCCATTTACTAATAAAGCTAAAGAATGTATGTCTTGCGTTCCGTGCTCCAGTGTTGTTGATAGCTTAATGTATATCATGGAACATACTTGATCGAATTTGGCCTATATTGTCAATGTTGTATCTAGGTACATACATAATCCTAATAAGGAGCATTGGGAAGGTGTAAAGTGAATCCTTTTCTACTTGAAGGGTTCTAGTAAGCTCAATTTGGTCTTTGAAAAAATTCATTCTGATCTCGATGGTGTAGTTGTCTATGTTGATGTCGACTATGGTGGTGTCTATGATCGGAGATAATAGTATACTAATTGCATGTATTTTCAAAAGTTCCTTGTGTTGGGTTTCCATGGTTGCATGCATCACATGCATGCGGATGTAGCGAAAGTGTCAGAATCAAGATTCCAACACCATGACAATCCCAAATTCCCAAGATCATAACATGCATGCATAGATATGTATAAGAGAACATGAAATAACAAAATTGTTACCTTTTGTATCTCCTCTTTTGTTGTTTCTTCTCCTTGTTTGGGTTGTTGCAAACACCAAACCCTTTCTTGATCTCCAAGAACACGCAAAGATGGAAGAAGA
>JAOSBO010000008.1:38702340-38722825 GCA_027563915.1 Erythroxylum rotundifolium | reverse complement strand
GGTCCTACGGGTGCACCTTCTGCAAGAGAGGTTTCTCTAATGCGCAAGCCCTAGGTGGGCACATGAATATTCACCGTAAACAGAAGTCAAGGCTCAAGTTCTCCCCAATCGACAGACACCGAGATTTGGATAATTCAAGAGTTGCTCCATCTTTTCTTTCTAAGAAAGATACGATGTCTAGCAAAGATGAAAAAAGTTCAGTGAATCTGCGTCAGGTTCTTGGTAAAGAAAGTGAGGCAAGTTATGATATGGAAATCACCCACGTTAGAGCAATTCGGGAACTGCCTTTATTCGTGGATAAACCCTTTACTAAAGGTCTACAAAAACCAAACATTCAAGTTCAACCTATCCCTAAAATGGGTTTATTATTATCAAGACATGGCTTGCCAAATTCAGGGCTGGATCTTGAGCTTAGACTGGGAACTGAACCTGACGATTCATCATTTACGAATGGTACCAAAGGACTCTTTTGAGTTTGGATCCCACACAAGTGTTGTTTGTATCTACTTATCCATTCTGATTATAGGGTTCTATAGTACATATGTATCTTCATGGATGCGTTACAAATTAATTACTATACACCTCTTGTTTGAGACATTTAGCTCAATAGTTAAGGCCTTGTGTTTGCAGTGCAGTTATATATCTACAGATATATATGCATGTTATGGTGTATCTCTAGAAGAGAAAACATGCTAAGTTCATGTTCTTTATGTATTTATCATTTTTGAGATTGGCATATTTTATCATGAAGTTATCTGACAATATATCGATATTAGTTTTTATTAACAGTAATAAATAATCTTATTCAACCTGAAATAATTCTAATCAGTGGAATTAGCTTGCGGATCATTCCCACGGAAGAGAGAACTGTGAACCCCGGTGGTATAGTTTAATCAAGCTTCTACGGAGAATTCTCTTGAAGTGTTCAATTTGAAACCCTAAAATCATCCAACTATTATTTACAACATGACATTCATGCTTTACCCCTAAAGTTGGCGGCCTAGAGTCATATATAAGTTAAATAAGGATAACCACAAGTTCTCAACAAATCGGTTGCATGTTCCAGCAAAAGTCACAAGTTCTTTTGTTGTTCCTTCGCACATTACCTACAATTTGATATTGGTCCGATAACAACTAATATCGTAAATTGCAATTTTTCTTTCTGTGCCTTGCCCCACTTCTATCAAGTTTTTGGACAATCCTCTTTTCTTGTATAACCCTTAGAACATACATCTTATCCCTAGGCCAAGAAAAAGATACCCGGTTTCTTTATGAATATAAGCATCACCATAGCACACTTCTCAATCTTGAAGAGTCATTCTGATTTGCTTAGCACTTGAAATTGTCAATCCGATATCGTCAATGCTACCAATTTAAGTTTTGAATGAGACCATTTCCTTAACTTTTCTATTAGAGAAGATCTGTTGTGTAGCAAGCAACTCAATTTCTAGATACAGCTCGGAGCCAATACCCACCAAGAAACTGGAATTTGTCGTGAATGCTGAGAATATGCATATGTCCACGATATAAGCCCGTAAGCGAATTTTGTAGTCTAACGAAGGACAACTATGGCGACTAGTTCTTCTGCATAAGAAACTGACCAGTGGTTCTCTTGTCTCTTTTGCTATTTGGATAGTCTTGAACCTTTTTATGTGCATTAATGCGAAGTCTGGCAATTGGCATCAACGTCATACAACTAGTGCAACTACTCATTCACATCAGAAGCATTCCAGCTAATAATCACATATATATATAACTCTATTAGTAATGGATCCTATCTCTATTTAATATATTTGTACTGCAAAATGGGAAGATAAATTCTCTTTTATAGGCTCACCTGCTTCTAATTTATTTAAGAGATTGACTGTACGATTATTTTTTCATTAATTCTTCTGGTCATCCGAAAATATAGAACGTATGGATTCCATGCTTTCCCAAGGAAGAGTCGAATCTCAAGCAATTAGATGGAAGTTAGAGTACCTGCTATTGTATGACAACGTCTTTAAGAGAAGATCTTTGCATTGTGACAAGGAATATCTATCCTTTAAACTAGTCTTATTCCTCTCCGTTACAATTACTTCTTTTTTCATAAGGATTAAGCATTGTCCATTTGCATTGGGGTTTAGGAGGACTAAAGTTTCTCTTTTTCCTAACTTCTTGTATGGACATGATCTTTGAATATCTGACGTTAGATTTCAAATATGCATATTCTCTATTCTACAATAGCCAATGCCCCCAACATAATTAGTATCTTCAACTCCAAAAATATGGTTTTCGTTTGGAAACTTATTAACATAATAAGTGGGCACTCTATTTTTCAGTTCTATTACTTTTTCCAAGGTTAAAAGTATTGTTAAAATCATTTTTTATGTCTTTTAATTTCTTTTTGGTCTTTTTACCAAGGTAAAACATATAAGTATTTTTTGTAATTTTATTTATTTAAAGAATACTCTTATAATTTATAAGTATTAAAATAATAATTTATGATATTAACAATCCTAAAACTTTACTTTTAGTATTTTAATGGAATTTAATATTAAAATTAAATCGAATCGTTTATTATTTAAACTTTGTCATATACTTAACATTTAATTATATAACAGTCTATCATAATTTCATTAAAAGTTTTTTAACATTTATAATACTATAAGACATTTTTTAACAATTTTAAATCATAAAATCCTTTTAAAAGAAGTAAAATCACCAAAAAAAAAAAGGTCCACTTAGTGATTGTTATGTGTACATCTTAAAGCCTACAATTCCACTGTACTCTACAAGTTGAAAATGATATGCGATTCTATACTTCATCTTATTTCGCCTGGAAAGTGATTATAAGGGGGGAAAAAAGAAAAACACTTGTAGAGACTGGCCTTAGAGTTGACATGCATGCTTAAGTTGGGTCTTTCTTACTAGGGACAAACATCTTTTCTAATTCATGTAGTAGAGTTTATGCACTAAGACTAGATCTTACTCCATGTGATACTTTTAGTATTAGTATTAGCGAAGTGTTGAAAGCCTGGCATGTTATTGGTTTAATTTTGTAATTATGGTTGATGAATACATACCCTTTCAGTAGCTGTGAATAGCAATCCTTGTCACCGGTGTTACGTACAAATTGTTATTTAGAACGTTACAATAAGCTTAATAGCTAACCATAATACATTATTTGAATATAAGTTTGGCAGAAAATATAATTCTTCATCTCATTAGTTTAGTTTATTTTGAATTAAGTAGCTGAAGTTTTCGATTTGTTACATTATATATGTTGAAGTAATAAAATTATAATCATAACTATAATTATAATTTTTATTCATATATATTCAATATGTTCATGACTAGTTAATTATGCCCTAATAAACAAAAAGCAATTGAAAAGGAAATTATAGTTATAAACATTCGTTATAGAACTGGATGAATGATATGAGGAGGCCCTTAGTTGTTAATGAATCTGGTACACAGCAAGGCCCAAGAAGAAGTTCTAGAATCAGAATGGCTCCTAGAAAACTGGAGGAAGTTCTATAAAGGGGGATTCTCGGTTTCTACCTTGCGTTTCCAAGGGTTAGTTCACAGTAACCAGGTTCAAGTTCTTTTGGATGGCGGTAGTACACACAATTTTGTACAAACCTGAATCGCAAAGTTTCTCAATCTCACAGTCACAACTACTCCATCTTTTTCAGTGTTAGTCGGCAGTGGTGAATGGTTATTATGTGAGGGCTTAGTTTAGAAAGTACCATTGGTAATTCAGGGGCAAGAAGTTTCAGTGGGTTTTTTTGTGCTTCCTTTACAAGGATGGGATATGGTGTGTTAAGAGTAGCGTGGTAGCATGGCTAGCTACTCTCGAGCCAGTGGTGACTAATTATAGGGCCTTGGTGTTTCAGTTTAATTATCAAAGGAAGACGGTGAAGTGGATTGGGGACAACACTCAGAAAGTACAATCAGTTTAGTTCAATGGTTTGCGTCGATTGTCTCGGATTGATGCTGTCTCTGCGTTATTTCGATTGGAGTTGATCGATCCTTTGACTACCAAATCAGTAATTACTTGTAGTGACGTTGAGAATGTTTTGCACGAGTTTTCTGATTTGTTCACTAAACCACAGGGGTTGCCCCCTGCTCGCTCGTGTGATCATGCCATCCACTTGATTCCTAACAACAACCTAGTAAATGTAAAGTCGTACCACTATCTGCACTTCCAAAAATAGGTGATTGAGAGGCTAGGTGCTGAAATCTTGGCTGAAGGAATCATATGGCCTGAGTACGAGTCCATTTTCTTCCCCGGTGCTCTTGGTTCAGAAGAAAGATGGCACACGGAGATTTTGTGTTGATTACCACGCGTTGAACTCTATAACGATAAAAGATCGCTTTCCGATTCTTTCAATTGACGAATTATTTGATGAATTACATGGAGCAAGATACTTTTCAAAATTAGATTTGCTCACCGGATTTCATCAAGTTCGAGTGAAAGTGGGGGATAAGGCTAAAACGGATTTTCGTACTCACGACGGGCACTACGAGTTTCTCGTTATGCCGTTCAGTTTGACAAACTCGCCCTCGACATTCCAACGCCTTATGAATGATGTTTTTCGTCCCATGTTACGGAGGTTCGTGTTAGTGTTTTTTGACGACATCTTGATTTATGGTCTGTCATGGCAATCACATTTGGAGCACCTTCGGGCCATATTGACTATGTTAAAGGATCATCAATTAGTACTAAAGTGATCTAAGTGTTTATTTGGCGAAACTTCAGTGGCTTATCTCGGTCATATCATCTCCTAGCAAGGAGTGTCGGTCGATCTTGAAAAAGTTACAGCCATTCAGAATTGGCCTGAACCAAAATCTGTTAAGGAGGTTCGAGGCTTCTTGGGACTAGCCGGGTATTACCATCGATTCATTAGGCATTTTGCTTCGGTGGCTGGTCCTTTAACTGATTTGCTACGAAAGGATGGGTTTAACTGGTCCGAAATCACTGCTGCAGCTTTTGTACAGCTGAAGAAATTATTATGTAAAGCCCCTGTTCTTAAGTTGCCTGATTTTACTCAACTTTTACCCTTGAAACTGATGCATCGGGAAAAGGTGTAGGAGCTATGTTGTCTCAGAAGGGTCACCCTATTGCCTATTTCAATCAACAGCTCAGTGAACGTATGCAACAATCCTAGACCTACTAGCAAGAGATGTTTGCAATCACTCAGTCGATCTCCAAGTGGCGGCACTACTTGTTGGGGAAATGGTTTACAATCATCACTAATTAGTAGCCACTTAAAAGCCTCACAGAACAGGTTATACAGACACCGGATCAGCTGGCTACGAGTTTGATATTGTATATCGATCGGGGAAGCATAACCAAGTAGTTGATGCTCTTTCTTAGGTACCAGCAGCCCAGTTCTTAGCCTTATCGCAAACTGAACTTTCCTTTGTCACTGAGTTGCGAGCTGTTAATGAAACACATGATGAGTTGAAATCATTGCAGCAAAGGATAAAAGCCGATCCTAACAGCCTCCCTGGGTTTGCTTTTGTCGATGGTTTACTTACTTTTCGAGGAAGGTTAGGAGTACCATTTGATTCTCCGTTGCGTAATCAATTGTTAGTTGAACTTCACTCATCTCCTATAAGGGGACATGCTGGTGTTACTAGGACTTTTCATCGTTTAGCATCAAATTTTTATTGGAAAAATATGTTAGCCGATGTTAAAACGTTTTGTGAGTGAGTGCGAGGTATGCCAGCAAATGAAAGTTTCCACTTTATGTCCAGCGGGATTACTGCAGCCCTTGCCGATACCAGACTTAGTTTTTGAAGCCCTGTCCATGGATTTCGTTACAGGGCTGTCGTTATCGAAAGGGAAGTCAGTCATTATGGTCGTAATTGACCGATTATCCAAGTACGGGCATTTTGTGGGGCTGCCAACAAACTTTTCTAGTACCACAGTGTCCTCAGCCTTTGTACACGAGATTATACGCCTTCATGGAGTGCCAGTTTCTATTGTTACCGATCGTGATCATCGATTTCTCAACAAGTTCTGGAAAGAAATCCACAGGCTACAGGGTACGAGTTTGAAAATGAGCACCTCGTATCATCCGTAATCCGATGGCCTGACTGAGGCTTTAAACAAGTGTTTAGAGATGTATCTCTGATGTTACGTGGCGGATCACCCTTCTTCTTGGATGAACATGTTTCCATGGGATAAGTTTTGGTACAACACCGCTTTCCAAACAGCTGGGCAAATGACCCCATTTGAGGTTTTATATGGTCGAGCTCCTCCCACGATTGTTCGTTATGTGAAAGGGGCCAGTGGAAATGCTTTGGTCGACAGTCAAATGTTGGAGCGTGATAAGACGCTTTCTTTGCTTAAGGGGAATCTTAAGAAAGCTCAGGCTCGGATGAAATTGTTTGTGGGTCAGCATCATCGAGAAGTCACTCTCCAAGTAGGAGATTAGGTCTTTGTGAAACTCCAACCATTTAGACAGAACTTGATACGTTTGCAGAGGCATTATAAGTTGGGAAGGCGTTATTTTGGTCCCTATAAGGTGCTGCAACGAGTGGGAGAAGTGGCCTATAAACTGGAGTTGCCCGATTCAGCTCGCATTCACCCGGTTTTTCACGTATCTCTATTGAATAAATGTATTGGGAAACCGAAGCAGTAGATTACTCTACTACATTTAGTTGATTCCACAACTTCAATGGTGTTGCAACCCTTGGCTATCTTGAATAAACAAATGTTGCAGCAAGCTAATGCGAGGGTGGAGCAGTGGTTAGTACATTGGGAACGACTCACGGCTGCAGAAGCTACATGGGAAAACAAAGATCGATTGCTTGCACTTTTTCCAGATTTGAACCTTGAGGACAAGGTTGATTTTGATGGGAAAGGTGTTGATATGAGGAGGCCCTTACTTGTTGATGAATCTGGTACACAGCAAGGCCCAAGAAGAAGTTCTAGAATCAGAATGGCTCCTAGAAACTTGAAGGAATATGAGCTAAATGCCGCATCACCCCTGCCAGCTCGGTGAGAGAAAAACGATTCCTTATTAGTTTGTTACAGATGCTCCTTATAGGGGAGAATATGCAATTTGATGTAGTTATGCTTAGTGTTATGTCAAATGTAATTTCTCTCCCCACCCCCTCCTCTGTTATTCTTCTTCTCATCTTCTTCCTCACGAAAGCTTGACTCTTATTTTGTATTCCTTGAATAATAAATCATAATCTCCTTTGCCTTTGAGTAATATTGGTTTTACTGCGTTTTGCTGTTGTTAATTATAACAATGAACTTAAGTCCTCCTTTTAAATTTACGTTACAAATAAGCTAACCAATTTTATCTGCTTACCTTGAACTTACTTATCATGAAGCCCTAGTATTAGAGTTCATTAATGGTATTAGAAAGGGGGTGGTCAGGCAAATAAAAAGTTATAATGAAATTTATACATATTTGGGCGCTCAAGTATAGTTTTCTATATAGGTAAAGTTATATTTACTAATAAATAATCTAGTCTTGTTCGTAGAAATATAAGATAGGCTCCACGTTCATGTATACATGAGAAAGATACTTATACACGCCATAATGGCCATGTCATTATTTTGGTTTAAAAGATTAGTTACTATTGATGCTAAGTCTAAAAATGCTTGTTTGTGATGTTAATTCTAAAGATGCAATATATGAGAGCCAAGAAAAATCACAAGAAAATAACAAATAAGACAAAAAGAAAGTTAAATGTAAATAAATAATGCCTAATAATAGTATCAAAATCTTAATCAAAGATATTTGTAAGTGTACATAATTAAGAATAAAAAGTATCGATTAATGGACTATATTACTATATATATAAATCTTAGTTAATCAACATAATTAGAGAAATGACATTTAATAAAAAATAATTAATTTGAACATAATTAGAGAAATGATATTTAATAAAAAGTAACTAATTTGTTAAACTCAAAAAAGTAAAATAATTAAGCTAGTGTGAAGAAATCAAGAAGACAAATGTTAGGGCTTCAAATATCACTTACGCATTAAAAATTTAAGAATCCATTCTAAGCTACATCCCTGAACCTAGCTAGGATTTCGGCCACAAAATATTAAAAAAAACTACAATAAATCATTTTTAACATAATAAAAAGAACAGATGAAAGATTTAAAAAAGTTATCATGATTTCCTCCAATCTCACTCTGAAACCTTCTTTGATGCTATGAAAGACTAAATTCATCAAAACAATCATAAGGTGACGGATAAATACCTTTCAAAAGTCCCTTAAGTTAAACCTAATAAGAGTATTTATAGTTGAAGTTACAAAATAGTGTTAGAGTGCTTAAAATTAAGAGTTTATGCCTCATCATGATTTGCGCTATAAGGATTAGTGCTAGACTAGTATCTAAACTGTGCTAATCCTTTTTAGAACTTTTTTTACCTCAAGTTAATGTGTAATTGGCATCCTATACTAAGTTGTAATTAACATCAATTTTATAATCTAACTTTACTGGTCACATACACCTCTCTAGTATTGGTTTTTCATTGTTTCTCAGCTATCTGAATCTTCCGAGAGATAGGCATCTGTCTCATTCGTGTGTCCAATGCTTGTTTTCTTTTTTTCCACCAACTTCTCTAATTTTCAACACCTTTATGCTTAAATTGACCTCTGATATTTGCAAAGTTGTTTCATTTCAAGTTAGTTTCTTAATAAGTCTAAACTTTACATCAATTGGATAATTATAGATAAGGTTGCATTCAATTTGAGAATTCCCCTTTCATTTATCACCCACAAGACAATGAACTAAGTATAAAAACCTATCATATAATCCATATAAAAACATGTTATAAAAGTGTTAAATTATAACTAATTTAACCCCTATAAATATGTAAAATATAAACCTATAATTGGGTTATCAACAAAATAATAGTAAACTAACAATATCCTATTCCTAGATTAGATAATATACTTAATGAGTTACATGACTCTTGTGTGCTTTCAAAAATAGAGTTGAAAAGTGGATATCATTAAATTAGGATGAAAAAAAAGGGATGAGTGGAAAACTTCCTTAAAAATGAAATATGATTTATATCCGTGGTTAGTGATGCCTTTTAAATTATCTAGTACACCTAGTACATTTGTGAGGTTAATCAACTGTGTTTTCCTTGTTTTATTAAAAAAATCGTGATTGTTTATTTTGATGATATTCTAATCTATAGTAAGACTTTAGAAGATTATATTGAACATGCAAAATTTATTTTTGAATGTTTTGAAACTAGAAAAATTATATATTACTATAAAAAAATGCTCCTTTTATATGGATAAATTAGTTTTTCATGGATTTGTTATAACTATAAAAGGGATAGAGGTGGATGAGAAGGTTAAGGCTATCTAATAATAGCCTACATTTGGATTTATAATTGATGTGAGTTTTCAGGATTTAGTTAGTTTCTATCGGAGGTTTATAAAAAATTTTAGTACACTAGTTGCATTATATAATGAAGTTATCAAAAAGTCTATTGATTTAAGTAGGGTAAGGAACAAGAGCATAATTTTAATTTTATTAAAGAAAATTATGTTTTGTTCCTTTATTAACTTTGCATAACTTTTTTAAAACCTTCATGATTGAGTATAGTATGTTAGGAATAGCTATTAGTGTTGTCTTGATGTAGTAAAATCAACTATTTGCCTATTTTAACAAGAAACCAAATGGAGCTACTCTTTATTATCAAACTTATGACAAGGAGATATAGGCATTAGTGTGGGTTTTAAGGACTTAATAACATTATCTGTGGTACAAAGGATTCATTTTTCATATTGACCATGAGTCCTTGAAGTAATTAAAAGGGGAAGGAATTTGAGTCAATGACATGCTAAGTGGATAAGTTCATTGAGGCATTTCCTTATTTGATTAAGTACAACATAAGGTGAAAAAAATACCATGATTGATGCATTATCCAAACGTAAGATCTAGTTTCTAACTTGAATGCAAAATTTTTAGGCTTTGAACATGTTGCGGAATTATATAAGAATGATTTTTCATCTCTCTTTATGACTTATAAGAAAATTGCTTTCGAAAAATTCTTTAGGCATGATGGGTTTTTGTTTAATAAAATGAAATTATGTGTGCCTAAAAGTTCCTTGAGAGAGTTATTAGTAAGGCATACAGAGGAGGATTGATGGATCATTTTGGCATTAAAAAGACTTTTTTAGCTTGAACATTTAATTTGGCCATATATGCTTCATGATGTTGAAAGACTTTGTGATAATTGCATTACATGTAGACAAGCTAAGTCTATGCTTATGCCACATAGTTTATATACTCCTTTTATTAGTCACTAGTGAACCTTAGGTTGATATTTCTATAGATTTTATTTTAGGTTTGTCTAGATATAAAGTGGATAAAGATGACACATTTTCTTACATGTGTTAAATTGGTGATGTAAACCATATAGTTTATTAGTTCTCTAAGGAGATAGTACAACTCTATGGTATTCCTAAGAGTGTTGTATCTGATAGAGATGTTAAATTCCTTAGCTAATTTTGGAAGGTTTTATAGGAAAATTTAGGAATTAATTTTTTATTTTCCACTACTTGTCATCCTCAAGTGAATGTTCAAACTCAGGTATTAAAGAGGACTTTAATTATTTATTACATACTATAATTTAAAATAATTTCAAAACTTGAGAATATTATTTTTCAATCATTGAATTTACATAAAATATAGTTGTTTGTAATGCTACTGGTCGTTCTCCTTTTGAGATTTTTTACGGATTTAACCCACTAACTCTATTAAATTTGGTATTATTTATGGATTTAACCCACTAACTCTATTGACTTTGGTTTCTTTATCAATTCATAAGGGGAGGAGCTTAGATGGTAAAAAGAAAACTAAAATGGTGAAGCAACTACATTAAAATGTTTGGTGACATATTGAAAGGAAAAAAGATGAATATATATCAAAGGCTAAACAAGGAGAAATAAAGTTACTTTTACGTATAAGAAATGAAAGATTCCTAGATCAAACAAAATCTAAATTGTAACCAAAAGGAGATGGTCCATTTCAAGTTGTTCAATAGATCAATAATAATAGTTATAAATTAGGGTATAATGTGACCTTTTACTTTTAATGTTTCTTATTTACTCTTTTTGATATAAGTGATGATTTAAGGAAAAATCTTTTCAAAGAGGAAGGGATGATAACAATCAAGTTGCCTTTAATATTTTAAGTTTACCAAGCATAACAATTACAAAAACAAGGAAGAAAAGGCTTCAAGATGCACTAACTGGTGTTGTAAGAAAAATGGTTGCATATGTAGAATTGAGTAAAATTGAAGGATGAACATTGGTTAGATTCATTTGAGCTAAGAATAAAGATCATGTGAAGGCGAACACCAGTTCCAACATGATCATCTATTAACCTATGTAATTTATTATAACATTCAGTGGTGAGACGTGATCTCCAACACGGGTGTATCCAATTTTTGTATAACTTCAAAAAATTACGAACAAATTTACAATCTCCACTATAAGTATGACCCAAATTGTGTCTAACCCTGTAAAGTTGTAAGAGGATCCATATTCTCAAATATGAGTATGACATATTTCATGTCCATGAGAAGAATCTGCATTCTTAGTACAAGCATGTCCTAGACCGTGTCTAATGATATTAAAATGTTCAGAACCGATAAAAAATGACTCAAAATTGTGTCCCAAGCCATGTCTAATTGAAGCCTTTGATTTTTATTTAATTTTTCAAGCCCTATTTTTGTGATTTAGTATTTAAGTCATGTTTTTTTTATTGGATAAATAATTGATCATTAATACAATTATGATAATTATTTTTGGTTCTTCAAAGAACTTTTCAAACTTAGTAAGTTATTTTCTTATGAAGTTCAAATCATCTTCTAATATTGATTCTAATTCTTCATAACAATGGGTCAAGATTCTTCATATACCATTGATTCGTTGTTATTTATATTGGGCAAGGTTTTATATTTAACTTGGTTACATCTTTGGGACTTGACTTTAAGTTTTCATCTTTGGTTTTTGTCTAAAGTGTTATTGGCCATAATAGAAGTGTCAGTAGCCATATTTTCTATTATACATCAACAAATTAGTTCCTACCTACACTGACCTACCAATTCCAACCATCTATTTATCAATTTCCTCCTATATAACCCTACTTTGATATACCAATCTCTTCGTACTTAGTGCTATCTATCCTGTTATAAAGGTAGGTATTACACCTAACTTATTCCATGTCAAATCTCTTGGCACTTGTATTTTTTATAGTAGAACTGAAACTTGTACATGGACCTTGTCACCTCGTAACTATTAAGATGACAAATAAAGTTAATAAGAGTGTTGTAAAGGACAAAGTGACTAATCTGATGTGAAAATATAAAAAGAAGATATAGATGATTGGCTGCATGATATCAACTGATGTTTGGGATTCTTTGGGATTTTGTTATGTACAAAATATTCAACTACCTTACAAATTTATAATGTCATAATTTAAGAAGTGTTGATAGGAATTCAAATTTGAGGATTAAGCTAAGAATATATTATGGTAACCTTGCAATATAAAGAGCTTTACTAGAACATAGCTACAATGGTTTCTAAATCTAGATCAATCATCTATTAAATGTCGGAGAGACCTAGTGAACCTATTCTTAACCCAATATGGATTCAACCGAGACGCGATGATGAATCGTGAGGACCGCTAACATATGGATAAATTTTAATGAAATCCTGAAAAGAGTATGTGAAAAGGTGGCACACAAAAGCAGCAAAAGTCCAACTATCTTTGATAAAAAATAAATTATGGGCCTATTCTTAGAGATGTTATAAGGAAGCCATATTATGACAAGTTACAAGAATTCTCAAAGTTTTCCTTCAATGAAATGGTCAAACTAATTGGGATTCTTGAAGAATGCGATCAAAAAAAAGGAAAGATAGAGATTATTGTCTAAAAAATCACCAAAAAACCCATCTCAAAAAAGAAGGAAGAGGAAGCAGATCAAATTAAAGCAACTGTCTCGTGCTTTCATGAGAAATCTAATAATCATAGAAAGAACAATGCTAAGGAGAGAGCTTCAATCAACCTTTCTCCTCCTCTGTTCCTATATGTCTTATCTTAGGTGCCCCAAATGCCAATATTCTATGCTCCATAAGTGGCATTTGTCTAGGATTGTCCCAATTAGTTAGGTCCTTCACCATTTAGGCTACCTTTCATATTACAATAACTATTTTCTCAAATTCAGCATGGATGTGCTCCACTAATGAATCACACTAAAAGGTAATAAGGCTAATAGTATCAACAATAACAACAACAATAACAATAAAATCAAAAAAGAAAAGAAGAGATTAAAGAAACAAAAGACAACCTTTATTGTGAACTCCATAACCCACTTTTAAAACAAAAAAAAAAATTATAGCAATACTTGGTAAATAATTTGAGCCACTTATCCTCGTTGGTACAAGTTAGGGTTGACATGTAACTATCACAATAGGGCGGTGAGATATTTAATGTAACCTACAAGAAAAGGTCATATCCTTTCTAATGTATAAATGGCTTAAATTTGAAAAGAACATATCATTTGTCAACAACAATCATTTGTCTACACATTTAGCTTGAATTGTTGGACTTAAAATTATAAAAGGAACGGCCTAAAGGCAATCAAATATGCTCAATAATCATGTTCTTTTTCTAATATTATTTGTTCTTTTTCTACACTCAGCTTTAGAGTGTGGCCAGACTAATTATACATCGAGTTGCTGAAATTGATTAAGGTTGAACTGATCCTATTTTCATGAATGTATGGTTAAAAAATTAATTAACGAAGTATGATGTTAATCGATAATGCCTAAAGTGGTACTTTGTACAACTCTCAAGTTGACGTGTAAAGAAAAAAAACATCGGCATCCCTTTGATTAATGTTAAAAGTGGTACTTCTTTAGCCTCTTGTACAATAATTATGACCATTGATGATAATGATAAACCATGTTCCACCCGTAAAAACATCAACGTTGCTATTGCATTGGAATACAAATTAAAAATCTACTTTATTTTAATCAAAGTCGTTAGTACACAATACTTGGGGCTATGAACAGATTGATCCACTGATTATATCCACCCGTTGCCCAACCTTACGACACGCACCTTAACATATCAAAAACCATACTAGATGATTATTTGTAACAATATGATTATAAAAGAAAACCATAAATCTCATAGGTCGAGAACATTATGTACCCATCTTTGTTCAGGCATAAACCAACCATATGTCCGCAATACACCAAAATTCACCAGCTAACATCACACCCTGTTCAATAGAAAACAAGAAGACATCAACCCTTTTTTGCTTGTCAATTTTAAAACCCCTTAATCAGACTAAAACAGTGGCCAATTTGTAATTGTGGTGGAAACTTCACAACGTTGACCAAGACCAAAGAATATCCTTTGTCAAAGCTCGGAATCCCTGGCTAAGTTAGTAGATTTCATTCCAAGACAAGCAGATCTGGTGCTTAGACAAGAACTAAATTTCTCACCTAGTGATGTGGATGACATACGATTTGACTAGATAAAGATTACTCAACATTGTGTCGCCCTCCCAACAGACCAATAAAACCACAAAATTTAAGCTTCACAACAATAAACTTAATGAGAGAAAAAAAGGACCAGCCATCAAAATACTGTGAAAGAGACCTCAAACTACAAAGGAAATGGGATTTAAGACCAACAAATCCAAATATTAAGCAGCCAATAAGCTTCTGCAGTCAATCCTATCGGTGAAAAATGAAAGCTCCAATCCATTTTATTGTGATCATCATACACCACGGTAGCTCAGAATATAATGTCAGACATTGCAAAGGAGCTCAAAATTGTGATCAACAGAAAGCCCTCAAAGTAAACCCAGTCAAAGCACCAGAATGTCATTTTACTTGTATCAATTTACAGTTCTAAGGGTTCTAATAAAATGTAAGTAATCCATTCTCGGCAACTCCACAAAAAACATAAAACAAAAATGGCATCCGTGCATATGCTTTGGTTATGATCATTTAAAACCATGCAGCAAATCAGATTTGGACAAACTGAAACCCAAAACCAAAAGAATCCAAATCCAATAGCATTTTTGCCCTGCATTTAATAGAAAAATCATAAGCTGACAACAAAATAAGGGTCAAAGAGTATACCACTTGCAATAGGAAGTGCCCAGTATCTTCCATAAGTTGAGAAATTAAAACATCTAGCTAAGCCAAGACCAATGACCAAGTAGAAGTGCAAGTGAACACGATCTTCAAAGATCAATAGCCAAAAATATATTCATATAATTGCGTAGAAAGATACATAGAGGTGCCAGATACATAAATGAGAAGGCCAGTTTCAACATCGGGAACAGCCCAAAAGCCATAGAGCACAATTGAGAATATTACAAAATAATCCCAGGCAGAATCTCAAGCTGCCAACCATAAGGTTAAAACAAAACACTGAGAAATTAGCCATTGGAAAGAAATAAAATTATAACTGACAAATACAAAGAATCAGATCACTTCACCTGAAATGATGGTCAAAAAGAAGATCTGCGTACGCTCAGGTCAAGCAAGTCTTCTAGTGACAATAACTTTCATTCAATCGGAAAGCCAATTTAGTATTTGACACATAAAAACTGACTAGACCTGAAGTTTTAACTGTTGGGCCTATAAAACAAACATCAGCCTTGAACATAAATAAATAAGTACATATATTTCTCAATTCTTATAACAATGTTCATATTTAGCATAGACATGAAATTACTCAGTATGCAACAGCAAGGAAAGAGAAAAGATTCCCAAACCAGCCCTCAACATCCACCTCACTATTAACATATACCGCGGGAGAAAAAAGATCCCAAACCAGGAAGACATAGCAGCAAGGTCTGCCTAAGCTGCATTCAACAGATTTTCATAATATTCAAATTTATCCATTCCAGCTTCCAGAAGTAAACAAAGACTAAATTAAACGAATAACAGTACAGAATATCTCCTACTTAGAAAGTAATCTGACAAAAAGATATCCATTAATAAACATAATAAAGTATCAGCTGTATCAAAAAGAAAACATCAATTAGTGACTAAGTCCTTTCTTTGCTTTTAGTGATTCAAGAGCTTTCTTCCGAAGCTCAATCTCAAGTTTTTTCTGCTCAGACTGTCCCTCTTCATTATCACTTGGACAAGGCTCCTTCCTCTCTCCATGTTCATCATCAGAAAAACTAGAATCATATCGCCCTTTCTTTTTCAGCTTCTCAGCACACCGTTTCACCTTTCTGCGACGTCTCTCTTCACGTCGACGACGCTTTTCCTCCTTCAGCAACCTCTTTTCTTCCTTCCTCCTCCTCTTGGCCTGTTTCTCCTCAATTTCAGAGTCATTGCTGAAATCATCATTTGAAGCTGGCTCTCGCCTATGCAACTTTTTATGCTTCCGTTTTTCCTTATTGTCAGTTCTGTGTTTATCACTTGAAGCAGAACCAGATTCACAATTATCACCACCATTACCATGATTGATTTGTTCAACCAACATGGGAATACTTTCCAATTTATCATGATCTACCTCTTTAGGAGTGTTCGAGTATGAAAGGCTTCTCTCATCGAATTTCAAATCCTCAACCCTGTGCATCAAGGACTTGTTTGTCAGAAGTTTCAGAATTCAAATCCTTTACAAAGATCTAGTCATTGACAAGAATGAACCTAGAAGCTTATGACACATGCATGCATAACAACATACCTCCTTATCTTCTTATCTTTCTCCCTTGGTTCCACCTTATCTAGAAAAGAGTGAGATTCAATAGGAAGATGACCTTGTAATCTTTCAAAATCATAATCATCCCTTTCGCAAGCTCTCACTATAGAACCTTTCCGCTTATCTCCAGTGGATGGGTCAATAGATAGTTTCTGCCCAGAGCTGGACTTATAATCTCCATTGTGCCTATAACCAAAACACCAATGGGAAAAATAAATTCTAGTCCACAATCCTAAAATGGTGGAACAGTAAGATTATAAACAGAATCATAGAAAATGTTGAAAAAAATCTAACCGTGATCGGTCAACCACTACATCTTTTTTGCTAACATCATGACTATAACGACGAGGTTTATGCTCTCGTAGTTTTGGAGGACTTGACTGGTCATCAGAATTGACTTGCCCTCTCCTTTTACCTACAGTACTTCCATGTGGACTGGATAATATTCAACAAAAGGGAAAAAAAGTTAACTGTATAATATGATTAAAATGTTTCATAAGTAAGCTAAATCATATGCATTATTTTGGCCCAACAGGAAAGCTATATACATCATTTGCACGTAGAAAAAAAGCATAATACCTTCTATCTTTTCCAGGACTCCTTTTCCAAACGAGAGGAGATTCTGACAGAATTGGAGACCTCAGAGGTGAAGCTGAAAAATCTGGGACTTTATGGCGGGAACTGTTTCCATCCTTTAAGCCTCTATTTGGAGACCTTAATGATCTAGAGTGTTGACGTGGAGACAGAGATAACTTTTCTTGGTCCCTGTACCAAATTATCACAATATTGTCAACAAACAACAACATTAAATACTTAAAGGTAAAGGGAAGCTGCCCCTCAAGGATATACATGTACCTATGACTTTCCCCATGGGAATTCCCAGATAATCCCCTTTTCTCCTTTGATGATCTTCTTACTGGTGAAGGGGACCTATGATTGTCAGGAGAAGCAAAACTCGATCCATAATGTGGAGGAGACCTATGCGAAGAAGGAACCGGTAACCTCCTGCAGGCAGGAAAAAGTGACCTACCGTGAACAGGAGATGAAGATCTTGACCTATATGGAGGAGACCTGCAACTGGAAGGAGCTGGTGATCTCTTGCAAAGAGGCACAGGGGACCTACTCTGAACAGGAGATGAAGAACTTGAACCATAAGGCGAAGGTGATCTATGATGGGAAGTAGGTGGTGACCTTCTGCGAGCAGTAACAGGGGATCTCTGTCTCATAGGTGACAAAGTTCTCAAAGGAGAAGATGGAGATCTTTGGTATCTTCTAGGTAAGGGTGAGGGTGACCTAAGTCGTGGACGAGGAGGTGATCGACGACGTACTGGTGAAGGTGACCTACGACTTATAGGTGAAGGTGATCTGCGGCGTCGAGCAGGAGGTGGTGATCTGCGACGACGAGTAGGTGCGGGTGATCTGCAACGACGAGCAGGTGAGGCTGATCTGCGACGTCGAGCAGGGGAGGGTGATCTGCGATGTCGCACTGGTGAAGGCGACCTACGACGTCGCAAAGGTGAAGGTGAAGGTGACCTACGACGAGAAGGAGAATGCAGTCTTCGACGCACAGGAAATGGAGATCCACCGTATGACAATGACCTAGAACTTCGCCTATAATATGATGATCTCCTCCTTGGAGGAGAACGGGAGACTTGGGGAGAACGTCTCCGACATGGTGTAATAGAACGTTTTCTGAATGAACTATCCACTCCATCAGAAGAGAGGGAACTACTTCGTACTCGAGGTGATCTAGAAAGACTCCTGGACTTCTTTCTGCCATTGAGATATAACAATTGAAGTCAGATGGGTATTTCAAAGAATAAGCAGAGAAGAACTCATAAATGGAAAAGGTATTTGCCGTGCAAGTCATTTTGAAACATATATGGGTGACTACTCTCGTAAAATAAAAGGACAGAGAACTCCAAGCCCACTGAATGACAAGACTTTACTCCATAAGCAAACGGCATACCCAGAGTAACTCCTTGAATTTGACGGTGACTTACTCATCTGGGATGTTGAGCCACTGCAAATGACAGTCAGGATCTAAGTCAAGATACCTAACAAAGTTAAAAATAAGTCATTGTAAAGATAATTACCGACGGGTTGAAGGGGAACGATTAGCTGGATATGGAGATCTAGAAATCCTGAAGAAGTTACAGCAGTAAGTCCTCCATGATCCATGTTGTACAGAATTATTGTCACTCTTGAGAAAATGGATCTCATGCATGGCAAGTAGTATTGCTAACATGTGAAGAAGTTTTGACTTGAGAAAACCCCATTGCAAACATCACAACTTAGATAGTTTAGTAAATACTTGTCAAAACCTACAGAAGTAAATGATGTCACATCTAGCTCTCCACTTCAACTTCTCAATTCTTCATTTACTTTGTTTTTTCACTAAAATCTACTAGAGTTGTGTCAAGGTTAGAATAGTATATCATTAGTTCCGTAACAAAATAAAAAAAATCTAGTTTCTTAATACATTATCAGCTATCTGACCAATCAGATACTTCTTTTCATAACTGGTATAACACACATCAGAAAAATCAAGTAACTCATTTTTATGAAGAAACAACAATCTTGTGTCAACGGATATCAAGTTCTGCAAAGATGCTAAATGAGGTATTGAGGATATCAACAAGCAACAATTCAGTTTGTCAGAAAAGCCTCAGAGTAGTACATCGTACCGGCAAACAGTAATGACTGATTGTATCCTAGCAGCAACTAAATAAACATCAAGTTTATGCAACAAAATCTATTAATACGGTGATTGGAAAATCAATGTATGTCTCAACACAATGGGATGCCTAAACGTACATGAAACTGAGGTTAGTAGTTTTTCATCAAAACAACATGCTTAAATGTACATCCAAGCGTGATATGTTAAATAAATCAGAAACCATAATAAGCATGCTAAAACACTCGATGATGATAAGAAGACGTACAAGTAAACAATCCAAAACAATTCAACAAAGTACTAAAGTTTACTGCCAGCTGATACTTTGTTGCATGATATTATCACAGGAACTCTTAGTATCGGTACAAGTTTTAAAATATCCATATTGAAGTCAACTTTCAAGAATGATATAAAAGTAATTGAAAACGGCAAATATCAAATATGAGCACCTAACCTTCTTCCTCTCATGCCATTCTTCTTGTTCATTTCTTTTTCATCATCAGGATATCCACTTGAATTCTTCCGCAATATGTGCTTTGAAGCTGGCTCCACAGCAGTATTATTCGCCTCTCCATCCTACAGTAGTTCGAGGTAAAGGACATGAACCCAAATAATTGCAGAAGCTAGCTGAACGCCATAGAAAGACAAGCTAAAGTTATAACCGAAGTCCCAACTCAGGGAATTTAAACCTGACATGAATAAGTTAGTATTACCATCTTCCTTGATCTCTCCTCGTCATGCTCCCGAATCTCCTTATCTTTTTTCTTCTGAATTTCATTTGATATCCTATCTAGCTCTTCCTGCGACAGGCCATAATTCTTTTATCATTAAGAGTATAGGGCAATAGAAATCTAATAATTATCATAACCCAGGAAACATATCAAACCTGTTTCTTCCTGGTTTCTTCAGCTTTGGCGTCCAAAAATTGTTGTGGAACTCCACTTTCATTCTTCTGTGCACTAAGAAGAAGAGACCAAAGTTCTTTCATAAATTTTCCAGTGTTTTTCTCCATAAAACCTGTAAGTGATATTTGAACCTCCTTTCCATTCACTTCCTGCATTTCACAACACCATAG
>JAOSBO010000008.1:38676291-38690191 GCA_027563915.1 Erythroxylum rotundifolium | reverse complement strand
TTACTGTAACTGATACTGTGACTGATATACTGTTATATTACATGCTAATGAAAGTGATTGAATTTGATGACTAAACTATGGCATGCACTTCATTTCGATGCATGTAATATTAAGGAGTTGTTAATAGTGTTGCTACTGATACTGTTACTGATGAGAGCTTTAAGCTCTTGCATATGTGGTTCGAGCCTATGGCTCATTATGATCAATGAGTCACAAACTGACTGACTGAGCCCGATAATTCAGGATATTGTAAAAGTACACAGTCACAACAATATAAAAATGAATGTGAGTCTCATACATATCGCATCCGCATATAATTTGAATTCATTTAATGATTTGCAAAGCTGTGTGAATGTCATTATATGATTGAATTGTTTAACTGAGAAATGATTTATCTGTGATAATATTTTATACTTGTTAAGTGGCTTTGAACTATGTGATTACTTATTATAATTGATTTTGTTTTATGACATGAGTGAACTCTCGAGGATGGTTACTCTGCTAAGTTCGCAAAACTCATCAAAATTGCATCGTTGCTTTTCAGGTTCAAGAGTGAGACGACCTAGCTTCTAATACTTTGTAGAAGCATATTTTGTGCAATTGTTACAGTCCAATTTGATTCAAAGATCAGTCAGTTGGGATTGAGGACATAGTTGTTTCTTTTGAGTTTATAGTATATTGTGTGTACTGAGTTGTTTATATTCATAGGACAATGTTATATAAACATGAATGATATTGTACTATATGAAACAATGTAAATCATAGTTTGATATAATGTGATAACATTTTGGGTTTAGAAAATGTGTGATTGATGGTTTAGTGTATGATGCCATGTTATGTATAGTGAAGGTGGGATAGTTAACATGTCATTTCTAATAGGCAAGTACACGTGTATCTGATAGACACACATGGATATGTCAATTAGAAATGGGGTGTTACAGAAATTCAATCATCAACAGGAGGATACCCGCTATAATTGTACTGATCCTAATTATCATTTGGTACAAAATCCTCATCATTGATATTTACCAAATTTGGTTCTTCAGAAACCCAATCTACCAAAACGTCGATGTTATCAATGAAAATTGGATCATTTAAACTTCTTGTACTATTAAGATTCCTAGTAAATTATAAATTTTAATTATTAGAAAATTATGAGAAATTATATCGAAAATAATAATGATAATAACATATATTTCCCAACAATTTCCAATAATTTCTATTTTTAACAATCACAAAATATTCATATAACAATTTCCATTTCCAACAATTCCCAACAATTTCCATTTCCAACAATCATAAAACATTCATATAACAATTTCCAATCCCAACAATTCCCATTTTCAATAATCACAAAACATTCATAAAACAATTTCCATTTCTAATAATTCTCAACAATTCTAATTTCCAACAATCACAAAACATTCATATAACAATTTCCAATTCCAACAATTCCCAATAATTCTCATTTCCAACAATCATAAAACATTCATATAACAATTTCCAATTTCGACAATTCCTAACAATTCCCATTTTCATCAATCACAAAACATTCATAAAACAATTTCCATTTTCAACAATTCTCATTTCCAACAATCACAAAACATTCATATAACAATTTTCATTTCCAACAACTCCCAACAATTCCAATTTCCAACAATCACAAAACATTCATATAACAATTTTCATTTCAAATAATTCCCGACAATTCTCATTTCCAACAATCACAAGCATTCATATAACAATTTCCATTTCCAACAATTCCCACCAATTCTCACTTCCAACAATCGCAAAACATTCATATAACAATTTCCAATTCCAAAAATTTCCAACAATCACAAAACATTCATATAACAATTTCCATTTCCAACAATTCCCATTTTCAACAATCACAAAACATTTATATAACAATTTTCATTTCCAGCAGTTCCTAACAATTCTCATTTTCAACAATCACAAAACATTCATATAGCAATTTCCAATTCCAACAATTCCCATTTCTAACAATCACAAAACATTCATATAATAATTTCCATTTCCAACAATTCCCAACAGTCACAAAACATTCAATAACAATTTCCATTTCCAACAATTCTCAACAATTCCTATTTCCAACAATCAGAAAACATTCATATAACAATTTCCATTTCCAACAATTCGCATTTCTAACAATCACAAAACATTCATATAACAATTTTCAATTCCTACAATTCTCATTTCTAATAATCACAAAAAGTGGGATATAATTTAATTCTTAGAAAATTATAAGAAATTATATCGAAATTAATAATGATAATAACATACCTTGCCCAAAGCTTTAAATTATATCGAACAAAAATCAAGTCATTCAACCTCTTATGCTCCAATTTATTCTTTTTTTTAGAGTGGATATATTCAAATGTGCTCCAGTTTCTTTCACAGCTTGTTGCACTCACATATTGACTTAAAATCCGAATTGCAAACCTTTTCAATTTTGGAACACCATTTCCGAATTGATCCCACCAAAAAATTGTAAGTCATAAGACAAAAAAAGTAGTGTTATAAACAAAATAAAGTCATAATTAATTTTCAACAAATAAAAAAGGAAATAACTAATACCTGGAGAAAGTTTTCCTCTTTGTCGAATAGCAATCGACATTCCAAAATCCCCATAAGACATCTTATAAAGCTCCATTTGTGAGTTTAACAGATCTTGCATCTGGTCAATGTTAACAATTGTTGTAATTGTTAAAATCATTCCTCGATTAACTTCAACTTGCTTATTAAGATCTAGTCTAAAACAAATACTTGGATTCAAAAATGCCCTAGCTGTAAACAACAGAGAAGAAAGTTATCTTTCCCTTCTCTTATTAATGATTGAAAGATATGGTGTGTACAAAGAAGGCCTATGTTTCAGATTAGCCTTAATTGCTTCCGTTGCTCTCTCTAAGGCATAAAAAATATAAGCCACTGTTGACTTTTCTTCACTATAAGCCAAGTAAAGCACCCTCACCAAAGGTTCACAAACTCAGATAACAAATTGACATTATGACCAAAATTCTCTATCTTCTAGTATGATATTACAAACCTCCACTCCGACATTAGACCTAGCATGCTTAGATGCAACCCACTTATCACTTGTAAACATTTGTCTTAACTCTTTCTTCAACGAAACAAAAGACTGAAGTGATAAGAAATTTTTTGCAAATCTTGTCACAGCAGGGCGACACAAATTCCTACCATTGGTAAATTCCTTTCTCATCAAATTCAACACCCATGTATGATTATAAATGAACTCTGTCACCTTTTTAGCTTTCTGCAAAGTATCATCAATAACAGGAAAATACCTAGGATCCCCTATATTCTCTAGCATTAGGTCAATGCAATGTGCAACACAATAAGTCCAAAAAAATGATTATATGTATTTTGTAGCCTTTTTCCTGTTGCTTTATAAGCGGAATCATTGTTAGTAATAAACTGAACAATGTTTTCTAGCCCTACTTCATTCATAACTTCATCAAATATCTCAAACAAAGTCTCAACATTTCTAATCAGGCCAGATGCATCAATAGATTTAAAAAACATAGAGCCATTTGTAAAATAAACCAAAAAATTAATAATAGGCTCATGTCTCCTATTTATCCAACCATCACACATGACTGAACATCCATAAATACCCCAGTTCACTCTTCTTTCAGCCAAATAACTTCTAATTTTAGAAACAGAACAACTTAAAAGTTTACCTCTTAAGTCATCAATCGAAGGACCTTTGTATCCCAGACTATAAGAGGCTATTGCATCCATCATAGGTTGATAATAATAAGACTAAGAAGCATTAAATGACAAACCCGTATCATACCACCATCTAGCTACTGCCATATCTACATTGTGATCTGCATCTTTTGATTGCATTGCACTACAAATTGACGGTTAGGCTCCAGGGGTTGTTCGTGGTGTAAAGAAACTAGTTTGCCTTCTTCTCTTCATCACATCAGGTTTAGGTACTCTTGGGCCTGAGATGGAACACTGCCAGTATCACTACCACCACTACCACTACCACATTCAACATTTCCATAATCACCACGGAAACTAGAAAACGAACTTCCACTTCGAATTTCAAAATTCAACCTTTCCCTTCTATCTCTCTCATGTTGATATTCATCAAGCAATGTTTTCATCTGCCATTTCACATCATGACTTACTTTTTAAAGGTTCCACCTCTCCTTTAACCCTAGTTAAATTTTTTTTAATCGGATGATTCCTCCGCCTTTCAAATGCTTGTTACAAAACAAGTAAATAGTATGGTTCTTCTGTCTAGTAACCAATACAACATGAGTGCAAGCTGGATCATTGTATCTTCCTGAAGTGGGTTGATTAGCAGTACTTGAACTTTCTTACATTTATCTATAAAAATAAATTAATGCATATATCAAAATACATAACACATAATTTCATTACACAATATGCATATCCATCTTATATTATATATCTCATTTTATATTATTACATTACACACAATTCAATTTCATGGAACACAATTCACTATAAGTCAAAAAGTAACAATTCAATTATTCAACATATATACTTAGTTAATGCCAACAATCACAAAACATACATAAACACTTTCATTTCCAACAATCACAAAACATACATAAACAATTCTCATTTCCAGTAATCATAAAACGTTTATATAACAATTTTTTCATTTCCAACAATTTCCACTTCCAACAATCACAAAACATTCTTCCAACAATTTCCATTTTCAACAATCACAAAACATTCATAAAACAATTTCCAACAATTCTCATTTCCAATAATCATTAAAAATTCATATAAAAATTTTCATTTCCAACAATTCCCATTTCCAACAATCACAAAAAATTCTTCCAACAATTTCCATTTCTAACAATTTCCAACAATTCCCATTTCCAATAATCACAAAACATTTATAAAACAATTTCCAATTTCTAATAATTTCCATTTCAAACAACCCAAAACATTCATAAAATAATTTACATTTCCAATAATCACAAAACAATCATAAAATAATTTCTATTTCTATTAATTTCCAACAATTTCCATTTCCAATAATAAAAAAACATTCATAAAACATTTTCCAATTTCCAACAATCACAAAACATTCATAAAACATTTTCCAATTTCCAACAATTTGCATTTCCAACAATCACAAAACATTCATAAAATAATTTCCATTTCTAATAATCACAAAATATTCATAAAATTATTTTACATTTCTAACAATTTCCAATAATCACAAAATATTCATAAAATAATTTCCAATTTCCGACAATTTCTATTTCCAATAATCACAAAACATTCATAAAACAATTTCCATTTCCAACAATGACAAAATATTCATAAAACAATTTCCATTTCCAACAATCACAAAATATTCATAAAACAATTTTCATTTCTAACAATCAAAAAACAATTTCCATTTCCAACAATTTACAACAATTCCCATTTCCAATAATCACAAAACATTCATAAAACAATTTCCAATTTCCAATAATTTCCATTTCCAATAATCACAAAATATTCATAAAACAATCTCTAATTTCCAACAATTTCCATTTCCAAAAATCACAAAACATTCATAAAAGAATTTCTATTTCTTATGCAATTGTTCATTTCATACACATCTATTCGTAACATAATGATCTTGATCAAGGATATATTAATAACATAAGGATCAATTTGCTTCTTTGAAAATATTTTTTTATTTAAAGTTTTGAATGTTCTTTCCATTTCTAACAAACCATAATATTATATACATCATTCTATATTTCGTTCTTAAATATATTAGTTGGTTTTACAATTTTTAGTTGACATTAATAAGTCTAAGTATAAATGATTAGAACATACAACATGTCCACAATTTGAACAAAAATAATTCCTTTTAGCATACATTTTTTACATCACTATTTTCACACATTATCTATTATAAATATTTATGATACCCTCATACCCCACATATATATTACCAAATAATTCAATTTCAACATATTATATACTTAATTAATTAATAATAATTACAACCAAATTATTATTAATTTACAATTGCATAATTATATACTCAACTATTTTACTTATTTAAAATCAATAGTCAATACTAAAATACTAACAATAAAATACCATTTCATAAGTATTAAGAATTTGTCAATTAATGATTTAAGTCTTTTGTAAGTTTACATCTTTAATATTGTCGATTTAAATTTTTAATTTAAGTTGTTTTAACTTTCAACTTTCGTCTTACAAATTTTCAATTGAATGATCTAATCAATTTAATTCATCACATAGAGGCCATGCATTTCATTCATAAAAAAATTTATCATAAATTATCACAGATGTCTTAGGTAAACTTAAAACCAATATTTATTTTATAACATAACCACACCAGAAATAAATCAACAAAACAATAATTCATCTCCAATTTTTAATCCAACCACACAAATCAATAAACAAAACTATAAGCATAATGTCTCATTCAATTCAATATTGAATCCAATATTCAATTCAGAAATCACAATACCACCATACCACCGTAACCACTTCAACATTTCAACTCTAATATTCAATTCAAAACATCACAAATTCATAGCACTGCCTTAAGTCAATAACCATTCACAACTCCAATTCCAAACCGATTCACAAATTCATAACTCCAATTCTAATCCAATAGACCAAATCTCATTCACAATAAATAATGCAATTTTTATAACTACACCAGAAATATCAATTCACAAATCCGTTATCAATCCAATCACAAAATCAATTCACGAATCCAATATTGATCACAAATTCATAATAGATAATGCATTAAGCAGGAGAAAACTACAATAAAAAACTCATCAAACACACCCGAAATTAATTCACTATCTTCGACTTCGGGTATGGCATGGTGGTGGACCAGTGGTGCTATGCGGACGAGGGGTGCAGCGGTGTGTGATGGTGGTGGTGCAGTACTGGTGGTGCGACGATGTGCGGAAGTCATAGAAGAAGAAGACCAGCAACGGTGATGTGCAGACGTGGTGGTGCAGTGCGGTTCGGTGGTGCGGTGGTGAGTGAAGAAGAAGAAGTGAGATACGGAGATGAGGTAGAAAAAGAAGTTGGTGAGTGATGGTTTGGTGCAACTAAGAGTGAGAGTGAGACAATGAGAGTGAGAGTAAGAGTGAGAGATGAGGTAGAAGATAGAGTCATAGAAGTACAACGTAGAAGAAGAAGATGAAGAAGTGCTGAAGAAGAAGATGAGAGATGAAGACAATGAGAGATGAAGATAGTGAGAGTGGGTGGCGGATGAGAGAAGACGAAAAAGAAGAACAGAAGAAGCCAAGAAGGCTTTGTTTGATGCAGGGTTAGGTTTAAATTTTAACATTTTGCAAAATGACCCCTTCATTTTCAGAGTATTCACGGCCGGTGGCCAGTACGGAATGATATTTGTTCCTCTTATATTACCTACCCTTTTCACTATCAATTTATTTAAAATAAAATGGGTTTACAATTTATTATAACCTTACTTAATATAATAAATGTAACTTTTACTTATTTAATTAATGTCTTATAGTGAAACTATTCTAAACATTAATTGTATAAAAGTGAACAATGTATAAATTTTAAGTAAAAATATAAATTATCATTTTCAGTGTATTTATAATATTAAATTTAAAAATTAAAGTGCCCTAAGTTTGATTTTAGTCATAATTTTGTAAGAACATATTGCTTGATGAATGTTCATACTATATATTAAAGATTAAATTTTCAAAAGGCCCAATCATTCTCATTTTCATTTCAATCAATAAGAGACTTAGTTTCAACTAAAAAAATTACAAGTATTTATTTTTTAAACTATTGAACTTTGCATTTCCATATACATAGCCTAAATATATTAATAATTTAAGTATGGAGAAATTGAAGAGATAAAGTTAAAAAAATTAGTAAAGATTCTTAATGAATATTTTGGAAGATATTAAGATAAAATATAGTAATTTTGTGTTACACACTATAAATATTTTGTTGGAAAAAGTGAGATTATAACTTGTGATTTTGATAATAATAAAACATGATACTACTAATATTTTTATCTTTGGAGATGGTTTTGAAAGATTATCTTTGGTAATGTTAGTAAGTTAATTTGTTAAAGATTCATAAGATTAAAGATTAAGTTTAATGGAAAGGTGAAGTGATCCAAGGATCAAAATAAGCAAAAATGAATTACCACAATAATATTTTAGAAGATATTAAGATAAAATATAGTAATTTTGTGTTACACACTATAAATATTTTGTTGGACAAAGTGAGATTATAACTTATGATTTTGATAATAATAAAATATGATACTACTAATATTTTTATCTTCGGAGATGTTTTTGAAAGATTATCTTTGATAATGTTAGTAAGTTAATTTGTTATAGATTCATTCAGAAGATTAAAGATTAAGTTTAATGGAAAGGTGAAGTGATCAAAGGATCAAAATCAGCAAAAATGAAGCACCAAATACAATTCAAGAGTTTCAAGCAATTTAAGTCAAGTTCATCATTAACAAGAAAGAATAATGTCATTCTATGTGTGATAACCATTGTAATATGTCTATGTGTGATAACTATGTAATATGTCTTGATACCTTATCTTAATGATCTCAATGAATTAGGATATCAATCATTACATAATCATTTATATGTAGGACACAATGCATAGATACTTTTATAATCAAGAAGAAATTTGTTTGGAACTCTAAAGAAATCTTTTGATCTTAAAAAAGTTTAGGAACTTTTAAAATGTTTTGAATTAATTTTTATAAAAAGTGTGGTGTTTTGATGCCTTTGAAAAACTTAAACTATTGAAAATTAGTGAATTAAAGTGTTGTTTGAAAGTTAATATTTGTAAGAGTTTGCTAACCTAAGAGTTTGGTTTGACTAGCCTAACCTAGGAACAAATTACATAATTGTTATAGTATATTAGGGTGGGGGATAGGCTAGTCGAATTCCCAACTAGACATTTATAGGCTAGTTAATGGTATATGATTGACTGATAATTGCAATGGTTAGTTTGTATTTCTAAACTTTTTATTTCTAACAATTATTTGAGTTGACTTTAGGTACAAGTAGACCATAATTGAGTTATAGGAAAAACCTTTATTACTAGAGGGAGTCTCGAGAAGTTTTAGAGAGAGTTTCGTTACATTTATATGGGTGAACATAATATGAGTCCTTATTTATTATGATCTAGAAAGGAATTCGTGGATTGTATTTAAATAATTGAGATATCAACTAAGAGAGAGCAATTAAATTATTAAAGGTCATCTTTATTCATAGAAAAGAAGATATGTAAAGGATTTCTTTTCACCCTGAGAAAGGAATAAGTGTAAGGATTCCGCTTTACTTGAAGGAAGACATGTTTGAACAATTTCCCTTTACTTATTAAAGAAAACAATGAATTCTTAAGTGAAACTTGGATAGTGGATCTAGATCAAATATTTTTTTATCGATCCATTATAAATTACTTTTATCTTTGCTCCCAGCTTACTTTAATTATTATTTTTCCTTATTTGTGATTGTTATGTAAAAAAAATTTCATAATCGTTCATTATAATAGGCAATTTGTTCATCATTTTTAAATAGGCCAAAAATAAATATACACAATTCACCCCCCTCTTATATGTCATCCATGAATTAATAATTTGTACAAGAGTAGGTCTCATATATTACATTTAGATTTATAGTAAAAATTGAGCAAAAATAACTATGACACATTTTTATTCATTTACTAGTCAAAATCAACAATGTATGGATAGACCCTCTTTGGAAGGTGATAATTACATATACTAAAAAACTAAGATAAAACACTTCCTTTTAGCCAAAAGATTTGATTTTAGAGATTTTTAGATAATGGTTCTTATGCTCCGATGAAAAACAAAATTTTAGATAAAGTGGAGACCGATGTATTAAAAGATATAAGTGAGTTTAGCAATAATCATAAGACTAATTGCAGTAAAAAGCAAAATGGTACATTTTTTATCTTACGAATTCAATGGAGTGTTTATATGTGAAACTACCTATGAGAATATATAACACATTTGAAATAAGTTCTGTTTAAGTAAAAGAGAGTCAAGTGAGTTCATTAGTGAATCATTATGAGTTATTTCATATATAAAAAATTACGTGTGTGCTTTCTAACTAATACTGATGAGGTACCCTCTTACTCATATTATAATGATGATAATGATGATTGTGTTGTTAAGCTTTTGTATGATGAGCTTGTGTAATGTTTAGAGGCTATGACCATCTAAAGGAAGAAATATTAGTCCAAGTATAAAAAGGTTTAGAAAGTCTTAGTTGCATGTATAATTGAGAATATGAAACTAAAAAGAATAATATGCTAGATTTTAAGGGTATAATTTTTGTCAATAATAGAGTGGTTAATTTGTTAAAGGGAATGAGGCATTAGATAAAGAGATCAATATACTTAAAGAATTAACGTCTAACTTAATTAATAGCATGCTTGAAGTCCAGTAGAGCTCAAATGATAGGCATGTCATTAGATACATTAATGGAAGTGGATCACCAATGCCAACGAAATTTTTATGAAGGGAAAGCTTATGCATAATATAAGCCATTGCCTAAATTATCATATAAACATATAATATTAAATACTACACATGCAAAAATTTCAAGCTAGACCACCTAGAAAAAGCATGCAACAATCTCATCAAGCTAATTATTATTATAGGCTTAAAATTTATTAAAATGTAGTGTATGAAATGTTTGATTTTAAAAGTATAGTTATTACTAATATTAAGTGGATGATTTATTGTATAAAAATTGAATAAAAGAAATCAATTTCTTTTCCTAATTATTGTCTAATTTCATTTTAGGGAGTGAAAAATGTTGTAGCATATTAGGAACCCCAAAGAGCGATAGGCATAAGATTGGCTACACTAATAGAAGCATATCAATAATGTAGAGAAAAATTTTATAAAACAAAAATATATGCATAATATAAGACATTGCTTAAATCTTGACATCAACGTATGTCATTAAATTCTAGACATAAAACCCTTAACAATCTTGCATCTTATTTTAGGTTCCAAGTAAAAGGGAAAATCTATAATTTTATATATTGATGTAAGCATAGCATCCATATGTTTTTGAAGGAAACTTTCAATATTTTTCTAGTTAGTTTATCTAAATTACCTTAATTTGATACTTAATTGATTTTATTTAACTATGTAGGTAATTCTGGCGATACATTACATTAAGAAATGATTTTAGGTCAGGATTATAGAGTTTTTTATATTGAAACAAGATGAAGAAGCATCTTTCATTGAACGTAGACTTAGACATATGTATACTATAGCAAGTATCCCTCTCTGAATGGAGAAAGTTAACAAGAAGATTAAATCAGACCTTATTGGTGTATGCCATGATATGTTCCTATTTGGAATCAAGGTTTAAATAAATGGTCTAATATATGAGTATGTCAAAACCTACATCGAAGTTACATTGTTGGAGAATATAGACGTGTTCTAGCCAATGTTTCTCACTGACTTTAACAATACAAAGAGCATTTAAACAAGAAGTTTTTCATATACAAAAACCCTAGGTCAAGACTTCTAACCATATTCAAAGAAAAAAGAGATTTGACATCACCCAAATGGAGCAAAAAGATCAAAAGCTTTACATTTGTGCTTATTTTCTCAAAGATGATGATTAACTAACTTTAGAATTATTTAGATAAGAAGAACCCTATTGTTACTTCATATGGGTTGTAATAAATTATATTAGGGAAGGTTTTTATGCTTAAAAAATATCTTTACTATTCTTATTTTTAATTTGATGAAAGCTAGCAATTTAATCAAATATGAATTTACATTCAACAATAAGAAAACCTGTTTGTATATTAACTAAGGCATTGATAATGAGAATCAAATGGGATTCTAGAGATGGGCTTATAAAAAAATTATTATTATGGTCAAATCTTTTATAGAATCACAAATTTGAATACATCCTTGGAGGTTCTAATTACATAGAGATATCACTCAATCAATTTAATAATACATAGTTGTAATTTGAGAGGGAGCAATTCATTAACTTAGATATTTCCACTAATTTATGTCATAAAATCTTTGAAAATTGAATCATAAATACAAATATAATATCAGGGAAGTCTTTGTTTAGATGTTTTAATTATAATAATTTTCTATTTAATTATTGCTTTGTTTTGGTTTTGTGGGATCTTAATCAATTTTAGGGTTGCATAACATTATTCTCAATCTTATTATCAACTAGATGATAGTTAGAGAATTAAACTTAGCACTTAATAGGTCCCAATAGGAATGATACTCTAGTTGTTACTATATTATTATGAAATAATAAGTGAACTTGCCTGAGTCGATAGTAATAGTATCAGGGACAATAATTTAAAATTGAACATAAATAAATAAAAAACTTTTTGGCACTATGTTTGAACATCCAGTAATATTAAAGAGACAAAATTTATCAATCTTCACTTTTTTTGTTTATTTTTATTTCTTATTTTCTATTCTTGATTTTTGGTGTGGGATACTTTATGCATGACCATAAATAAGCTATTTAAATTTTTTTTATGAAGACCCACAAATTGATAAAACATTTATTTAGACAATTAAAGGATAATAAGTCATCAACATAAGATATCTAGGAACTTGTTACTATAGAAGAAGAGCACAAAATGGTTGATTATATGAAGCCATCACTAATAGGAATGAGCTCAAGCATGTCAAGGCCATTAGTTGCAACGACTAACTAAAATAAAATTGAATATCATTCAAATACTGCCATTAAAATACATCCCACCTTTAAAAGGTCGTAAGGAGACAATGTAACTAAAGGACTTCAAAGACATACTTATTAAGAGACAATCTAATCATTTTTAGAACAACAAATTCTTTTATTAATAAGATCCTTAATTTTTAGACTATTTACTTTAGGTAAACCTTTGTTTTCTTTTATTTATTATGTCTTTTCAATTTATTTGTTATTTTCTTTTTCTTGATTATTGTTTCCTATTTGAGGTATTTAATTTTTTATGGTTCTCATAAACTCACCCTTGCAACTTTAACAACTTGGCTTATAGAAGTTTCTATATTTGTAATTTCTTTACTCTGTCCCCTCTTTATGCATAATATTTGTTTATTTTATGCACTATCCATGCATCTAATTAGGATAATGTACATCATAGGTGTGCGGAGGGATATCCACGAGTCATAGTTGAGTAGAAACACCCTCAAAGTAAATCAATCTAATTGCATGTATATTAGTAAATTGTAAGAAAATAAATAATAAAATTTAAAGCAAATAAGTTAAATCATTAGACGTGTATATTGTTAAGTCAAGAGGACTTTACGATGATAAATTTTGATGACAATCAAATAATAATAAGAACGTTTGAAACAAATGAACATTTTGACAAGTATGTTAAGTGTGCAGACGAAGTCAATATAGACACAAGTCAACATAGACGCAAGACAATATAGACGTAGAAGAGAACACAGACGCAAAAGAAAACATAGACACAAAGTCAATACAGACGAAGTCAATGTAGACGCAAAGACAAAATACAAATGCAAGTCAATATAGATGCAAAGACACAAACGCAAAGACACAGATGCAAAGACAGAGACAAAAAGACAAAATACAGACACAAGACAATACAGTAGCACGTCAGACAATTACTTAGTTGGAGTTAGTTACATAATTCAACTAAATGACGGATATCAAGAATTAAGAAGCAGTTATCAAGGATCAAGAAGCAATTAGAGACTTGGGCTATAAATACTAGTCTTAGTCGAAGCTTTCGAGCTAATGAATCTTACGAGTCTTACAACTTTTGAGAAATCAGTGATCCTTGAGCTTTCAGTGCTTAC
>JAOSBO010000008.1:38639999-38657699 GCA_027563915.1 Erythroxylum rotundifolium | reverse complement strand
TCGTCATTTGAAGCTGGCTCTCGCCTATGCAACTTTTTATGCTTCCGCTTTTCCTTATTGTCAGTAATGTGTTTATCACTTGAAGCAGAACCAGATTCACAATTACCACCACCATTACCATGATTGATTTGTTCAACCAAAATGGGAATACCTTCCAATTTATCATGATCTACCTCTTTAAGAGTGTTTGAGTATGAAAGGATTCTCTCATCGAATTTCAAATCCTCAACCCTGTGCATCAAGGACTTGTTTGTCAGAAGTTTCACAATTAAAATCCTTTGCAAAGATCTCGTCATTGACAAGAATGAACCTAGAAGCTTATGATGCACGCATGCTTAACAACATACCTCCTTATCTTCTTATCTTTCTCCCTTGGTTCCACCTTATCTAGAAAAGAGTGAGATTCAGTAGGAAGATGACCTTGTAATCTTTCAAAATCATAACCATCCCTTTCACAACCTCTCACTAGAGAACCTTTCCGCTTGTCTCCAGTAGATGTGTCAATAGATAGTTTCTGCGCAGAACTGGACTTATAATCTCCATTGTGCCTATAACCAAAACACCAATGGGAAAAATAAATTCTAGTCCACAATCCTAACAAGGTAGAACAGTAAGATTATAAACAGAATCACAGAAATGTTGAAAAAAATCTAACCGTGATTGGTCAACCACATCTTTTCTGTTACCATCATGACTATAATGACGAGGTTTATGATCTCGTAGTTTTGGAGGACTTGACTGGTCATCAAAATTGACTTGCCCTCTCCTTTTACCTGCAGTACTTCCATAAGGACTGGATAATATTCAACAAAAGGGAGAAAAGTTAACAACTGTATAATATGATTAAAATTTTTCATATGTAATCTAAATCATATGCATTATTTTGGCCCAACAGGAAAAGCTATATACATCATTTGCATGTAGAAAAAAAAGTATAGTACCTTCTATCTTTGCCAGGACTCCTTTTCCGAACAAGAGGAGGAGATTCTGACAGAATTGGAGACCTCATAGGTGAAGGTGAAAAATCTGGGACCTTATGGCGGGAACTGTTTCCATCCTTCAAGCCTCTGTTCGGAGACCTTAATGATCTAGAGTGTTGACGCGGCGACAGAGATAACTTTTCTTGGTCCCTGTACCAAATTATCACAATATGGTCAACAAACAACAACATAAAATACTTAAAAGGGAAGCTGCCACTCCAGGATATACATGTACCTATCACTTTCCCCACGGGAATTCCCAGATAATCCCCTTTTCTCTTTTGATGATCTTCTTATTGGTGAAGGGGACCTATGATGGTCAGGTGAAGCAAAACTCGATCCATAATGTGTACGAGACCTATGTGAAGAAGGACCTGGTGACCTCCTGCGGGCAGGAAAAAGTGACCTACCCTGAACAGGAGATGAAGATCTTGACCCATATGGAGGAGACCTACGACTGGATGGAGCTGGTGATCTCTTGCAAGGAGGCACAGGGGACCTACTATGAACAGGAGATGGAGAACTTGAACCATAAGGTGAAGGGGATCTATGATGGGAAGTAGGTGGTGACCTTCTGCGAGCAGGAACTGGGGATCTCTGTCTCCTAGGTGACAAAGATCTCAAAGGAGAAGATGAAGATCTTTGGTATCTTCTAGGTAAGGGTGAAGGTGACCTAAGTCGTGGACGAGGAGGCGATCGACGAAGTACTGGTGAAGGTGACCTACGGCGAATTGGTGAAGGTGACCTACGACTTATAGGTGAAGGCGATCTGCGTCGTCGAGCAGGAGGGGGTGATCTGCGACGACGAGCAGGTGCGGGTGATCTGCGACGTCTAGAAGGTGAGGGTGATCTGCGACGTCGAACAGGCGAGGGTGATCTGCGACGTCGAACAGGCGAGGGTGATCTACGACGCCGCACTGGTGAAGGCGACCTACGACTTCGCAAAGGTGAAGCTGAAGGTGACCTACGACGAAAAGGAGAATGCAGTCTTCGACGCACAGGAGATGGAGATCCATGGTATGACAATGACCTAGAACTTCGCCTAGAATATGATGATCTCCTCCTTGGAGGAGAAAAAGAGACTTGGGGAGAACGTCTCCGACGTGGTGTAATAGAACGTTTTCTGGATGAAGTATCCACTCCATCAGAAGAGAGGGACCTACTTCGTGCTCGAGGTGATCTAGAAAGACTCCTGAACTTCTTTCTGCCATTGAGATATAACAATTGAAGTCAGATGGGTATTTAGAAGAAGAACTCATAAATGGAAAAAGTATTTGCCGTGCAAGTCATTTTGAAACATATATGGGTGACTGCTCTCATAAAATAAAAGGACAAAGAATTCCAAGTCCACTGAATGACAAGACTTTACTCCATAAGGAAAAGGCATACCCAGAGTAACTCCTTGAATTTGACGGTGACCTACTCATCCGGGAAGTTGAGCCGCTGCAAATGACAGTCAGGATCTAAGTCAAGATACCTAACAAAGTTAAAAATAAGTCATTGTAAAGATAATTACCGACGGGTTGAAGGGGAACGATTAGCTGGATATGGAGATCTAGAAATCCTGAAGAAGTTACAGCAGTAAGTCCTCCATGATCCATGTTGTACAGAATTTATTGTCACTCTTGAGAAAATGGATCTCATGCATGGCAAGTAGTATTGCTAACATGTGAAGAAGTTTTGACGTGAGAAAACCCCATTGCAAACATCACAACTTAGATAGTTTAGTAAATACTTGTCAAAAGCTACAAAAGTAAATGATGTCACATCTAGCTCCCCACGTCAACTTCTCAATTCTTCATTTACTTTGTTTATTACTAAAATCTATTACAGTTTTGTCAAGGTTAGAATAGGATATTATTAGTTCCATAACAAAATAAAAAATCCAGTTTCTTAATACATTATCAACTACCTCACCAATCAGATACTTCTTTTCACAACCGGTATAACACACATCAGAAGAATCAAGTAACTCATTTTTTATGAAGAAACAACGATCTTGCGTCAAAGGATATCAAGTTCTGGAAAGATGCTAAATGAGGGATTGAGGACATCAACAAGCAACAATTCAGTTTGTCAGAAAAGCCTCAGAGTAGTACATCGTACCAGCAAACAGTAATACTGCTTATATCCCAGCAGTGACAAAAATCAAGATTATACAACAAAATCTATTAATACTGTGATTTGAAAATCACTCTATGTCTCGTCTCAACACAATGGGATGCCTAAACGTACGTGAAACTAAGGGAAGTATTTCATCAAAACAACATCCTTAAATGTACATTCAAGCATGATATGTTAAATAACTCAGAAACCATAATAAGCATGCTAAAACACTTGATGATGATAAGAGGACGTACAAGTAAACAATCCAAAACAATTCAACAAAGTACTAAAGTTTACTGCCAGCTGATACTTTGTTGCATGATATTATCACAGGAACTCTTAGAATGAGTGCAAGTCTTAAAATATCCATATCTAAGTCAACTTTCAAGAATGATATAAAGGTAATTGAAAACGGTAAATATCAAATATAAGCACCAAACCTTCTTCCTCTCAGGCCATTCTTCTTGTTCATTTCTTTTTCATCATCAGGATATCCACTTAAATCCTTCCCCAATACGTACTTTGAAGCTGGCTCCACAGCAGTATTATTCGCCTCTCCGTCCTACAGTAGTTCGAGGTAAAGGACATGAACCCAAATAATTGCAGAAGCTAGCTGAACGTCATAGAAAGACAAGCTAAAGTTATAACCAAAGTCCCAACTCAGGGGATCTAAACCTGACATGAATAAGTTAGTATTACCATCTTCCTTGATCTCTCCTGGTCATGCTCCCGAATCTCCTTATCTTTTTTCTTCTGAATTTCACTTGTTATCCTATCCAGCTCTTCCTGTGACAGGACATAATTCTTTTATGATTAAGAGTAAAGAGCAATAGAAATCTAATAATTATCATAACCCAGGAAACATATCAAACCTGTTTCTTCCTGGTTTCTTCAGCTTTGGCATCCAAAAATTGTTGTGGAACTCCACTTTCATTCTTCTGCGCACTAAGAAGGAGAGACCAAAGTTCTTTCATAAATTTTCCTGTGTTTTTCTCCATAAAACCTGTAAGTGATATTTGAACCTCCTTTCCATTCACTTCCTGCATTTCACAACACCATAGATAAAACTAAGATATGCAAACAACATTACAACGGCAAAACTACAAAAAGCATAAGCCCGATCAGAATTCCTGTAACATATATCAGGCAAACAAGCATCAACCCTTAGCTCATTTCGCTATCTGGATGTTCTGGGATGCCAATAAACCAGTTCCCTAAGGAAAGTACGCACATGTTTCAATTAGTGAAGAACCAGAAAAAAAAAACACGGGGCCCAACATTCTACAAAGGACAAAAATACATTCGCAACGCATCTAACGGCAAATTGAAACTCAGTGGAAGCTCTGAAGGGGTTTGGATTACCTTCCCATCAAGCAGCCCATATATAAAATTGATAAGGACTTCATCTTCAAACCCTAGAAGCTCCGTCACCCTATTAGCAATCCATGGTCTGATAACATCCATCTTCACTTTTCCCATATCGACCTAATTAATTTAAAAAAAGAGAGATCAACGACACCAATTAGTGAATTGAACAAAATAACTTCTTGTTCAGCGAACTCAACAAACAATTGTCTTTCCTATTTGCAAATTATAAACAAAGAAACGCAAAATTAGGAAAAGAAAAACGAACCAGATGGTCCAACTCAGAAGCAAACTTCTGGGACTTCAAAAGCTTAGCTTGCTTGTCGGAGAATCGAGTGTCTTGATCCGCAGAGGTACCCTATCAAAACAAGAATCCAAAAGCAAGTAAGCTATGAAATCAAGATCCAAAAGTAACAAAAGTTAAGAGAAAATAGCGAAATCGACAGTCACCCGGAAAAACCCGCCCGACATTTTCTAGGGTTTAGGCCTTTGCTCACTCGAGGGAATTAGGGGAAGAGTATGCGTTAGACAGCAAGAGAGCTTTTGTCTACGGAATGAGCTTTTGTTGTCAGTGGATTAGCATTGGGCCACACAGCTATGAAGGGAATCCATAAAAAGCAAAAAGCCCAAAACATGGCCTTCTTGTCTCCTAATTCTTGTTCTTGGCCTTTGCTTCTGCGATTAATAAAGAAATAAAAAATGGCAACCAACTTTTTACTATCAAATAAATTTAAAATAAAAATAAATATGTCTAAAATTCATTATTAAATTAATAATATTACTTTAACTTTATAATAATTTAGTTTGGTGGTATCTAAAATTTTATCCCTTTTTACTACACAATCATAATACCAAATTTTATTTTTCAATTTTTATTATGATTATTAAAAAAATTTTCAATTTTTATCATTTATACCTCATGATTATTTTTTAACACAATTTGAATCAGTATTATTTAAGATATTGTTTAGTAATATTAAGACGATGTTACAAATATAAAAATAACAAATATTATTACTGCTATTATTATTATTGTTGTTATTATTTTCAGTATTAAAAATAATATTATTACTAAGGTAAGTTATAGAGTCGGAGAAAGGGACGCAAAGGACTGAAGGGTGAAGGATAAGCTTCTTGAGAAGAGGAAATGGTACTAGCGTAAAGTCCAAAATGAGGCTTGGACAAAGTCGTTCGGTTAGCTGTGAAAGCACACGTGAGGGGCGAAGATGGAGGGAAGCATGGCAGTAGAAGTTGCTCAAAATTCTTACATGAGTTCTAAAGGAAAGTTGATTTTGACATACCTATAAGGTGCGATATATAACTATAATATATTTTTTGAATAAAATCAAAGGATTTTTCGTATGTTTTTGTAATAAATTAAGCATAATACTAATTTTCTATTTTAGTTTTGATTTCAAATTTTAATTTTTAGAATTTTTTTTTATTTTGAGTGGCTTTAAATTTATCACCTTATAAAATGTTTATATTAAAACGTCAAATTAAAATAATTTTAATCAAGCAAGTTTCTTACCGGTTAAAATTAATTTAGACGTTTACATTTTATACTTTATAATACCACTATTAATTAGTAAAAACAAAAAATATTAATTAGATTGAACATTTAAAATATCCTAATTAACATAATGTTGAAAGTTTACGTTTTCCCTTCCTAAAAACTAAGAAGATTTAATTCATTCAATAAATAACTCAAGAAAACAATTCATTTAGAAAAATTAAATTTCGATTGAATTATCTTAAACTAATTATTTAATTACGTCATTTCAAAATTAAGGAACAAAATGTGTCAACTGAAACAACTAAAATTCATTTGATATTGATAAGTTTCAGAAAGAAAACAAGGTGAATTATAATAAACTTAAAAGGAAGGGAAAGAAAAAAAATGAAAACAATAAGCGTCATATACTTAAATGCTGGTGAAAAGTTCCAATAGACATCTATGTTATCAAATAAGGATTGATCTTTCATGAAATGTTTGAAATGATCTAACCTAATTATTTGGTAAAATTTTCACCTATAAGTGTTGGCATAAATAAACATATGTTGTTGCTATGGGAGCATGTACAATTGCAGGAGAATGTTCAGTACCTATTCTTATAGTACTATTCGAGGAGTTGATAAGTTAATTCCCAGAGATGTTTATTCGTCGGGCTGTCCACCTAAATTGGAAGCGATGCTATAACAAAACTTCGTAATGTATTTTTACCCAAAAAAAAACATATCATAAAATTAAAGGCAAAAAGTATAAAATTAACATAAACTTTTTTATTAAAATACAAGTGAGATCACAATGTTATGAAATATTTAAAATAAAATTTAGCATTTGCAAAATAAATCATAAATAGACAAAAATTTAGTAAATCTTAATCCATTATGTAGGTAACATCTCATTACCCACGTTGAGGCTAGAACAGTACATATATGAAAGATTATTAAGAGATTAGAAAATGCATTTCATGCTCATGCATTATATCATATGCACATACACGTGAATATTGAATTTTTACACATAAAAATAATTATACATGCATTCATTGATATTTTTTCTGGTATAATTGATTCGTAAATGTGATTATATTGATAATTGTGGTTTTTATATGTTGAAAATAGATTTAGAGAGTGTATTTAGTAATTTAGAACTTTTGGTGAATTTTAGGAAATTTCTGAAAATTTGAGTAATTTTGAACTAAAAAATGCCAAGTGGTAAGACAATTAATAAATGGTAGTAGAATTAAATGTCAAATGGCAATGGAAATTGTGATAAATGACTTTGGGAGTTATTTACAAGTGTCATTGAAAATTGGGGAACAATTGAATTATAAATTGGAGACAAATAGACTAGTTAAATAAAGGAACCTAGTTTAAAGTTATAAGAATTGAACATGTGGCAAGTGACAAGTGTCACTTGCCAAGCCATCTCTTAAGATAACTATTCTTTTAATTGAAAGACCATCATTGTCTTATTTCTCACGATTCTCTTATGCTTTCTTCATCTTCTTCGTGACTTGCTTTCTTTTACTCCTCCATTTTCATTTTCTCCATTCACTCTCACCTCCACCAACGTTGAACCAACTCTCTCATCTTTCAATTATTACTTCCTTCATGTTATCTTCATCATTACCACAAGAAAACCTGAATCTTCCAACCTCTATGATGTTGTACGTGTGATGCTTGGGAGCTAGGGCTAAGATTTATTTTTGAAGATTTTGAGCTAAATCAAGTAAATAGCTTGTTAATCATCATGGGTAATGTTAAATGAAGCTCTTATGATGATATTTAATTACATAAAATGGTGTTTTATGTATGATGAACATGAGTGATGAATAGTTGATGTAAATGTCTTGCTTTTGCATATGTATGATGAGTAATAATTCATAAATCATTTTAGAAATGTTTTATGAGGTAGGATGATCATCATAATGGTGTTAGGATGAGTGCAGAAAATTGATAATGAACGGTATATGCACATGTTATGTTTTGAGTTAATGATCAAATATAGATCATGAATTGATTTGTCAATGATATTGAGTTGAAACAGAGTTAAGAATGAAGAGTCACAAAGTAGGAAAAGTGATCTTTGTACAAGTTGTGTTAGGTGTAAAATCTAGAAAATTGGAAGATGAGTGTTGGAAAATGTAGCAATAACATGTTCACTAATTATGCTTCTGTGTTTTATGCATAACTTGATCCGTAGTTATCCAAATGAGATAATTCTTAATCTGGATTGAACTAGAGATATAAGGCTACATTTTTTATGAAGACATCGAATTTAAATTTTGTCCTTAAGAGTCTCAAAATTTAACATGAAATTGAGAACTGGATGCAACAAATTGGTGGATGAATGTATTGTATTATATTTTGAGAACATGAGAATATGTTCTATTTTGAGTGTTTATAGAGATGTTTTAAAATTGGTTCAGAGTTAAGGAAGAGATGTAAGCTAATGTTCCGATATGGGAAAGTGATTTAAAATGAAAGTTTGAGAAGAACAATGAAGAATGTGTAGGGAATAAATATGCAGAAAAATAAAAGTGCAAAAAACGTGAAGAACATGCGCGAATTTTTTTGTTTTAATGTTTGAGTTTTAATATGGGATTTTGGCTTTGTTTGTGGATGATTTAAGTTAAATGGAAGTCAAAACTGTGGTAGATATAAATTAGAAATGTTAGATTGAGAAAAAGAAAAGAAGATGAACAAAATGCAGAAAAATGTGAAGGAATTGCGTGAATGATTTTTCTGCTTTGATGTTTGTGTTTTAATCTTGGGTTTTGATTTGTGTATGATTATGTTGAGTTAATGGAAGTCAAAAATGGGGTTGATATAAGTTAGATATTTTTGGTTTAAGAGAAAGGAAAGAAGAAGAAGAGAAGGAGGGATGCAAAATATGGAAAATATTAAGTGCACCTGAAGATTTTCTGAAATTGAACTTACTTCACTCTTTTTGTTACAACTTCTTCTTCTGACCTTCAAATGACATGAGATTTGAATCAACGAATTCATAATACATTGTTCTTTATCTCCACCAAAAATTATAACTATCTGAAATCATTTGGAGGAGAGTGATTGATGAATTTGGGACGAAACTGATGACGAGTTCTGGAATTTCATAACTGGAGTATTTTCATTGAATATGCTTTGGTATTTTAGACATAACTTGTTTTGTAGTTATCCAAATGGAATGATTCTTGGTTTGGAGTATAACTTTTGGATTACTGAACCAAATTGAATGATTTTAGTGTCATTAGAAACTTAAGACAACAGGGAACATTTTTCTAAAAGAAAGTATTGCCAAATTACTTCATTTTTATTGTTAGATTGATCATGTACAGTAGATCCAAAGGTGGGTTTCAGGAAAAATCTGAATTGATGAAACAAGTTATGAATTTCGATTTTAATGGTTTTATTGAGGTATAAACCATAAGTATAAATGATACTTATGTGAGTTTAGAAATATGAATGTTAACATGATGAGAATAATAAAGCGATACCTGAGATTGTCATAAACATGCATTGAGCAGATTTCATACATATACATGTGCATTAACAAACACTTATAATTGTACAAAAGAGTGATATGTGTATATTGCTTGATATAGAGGAGTAATTGAATGTCAACATCCAGACATCGCCAGAACTTCGAAGCAATTGGTGAGTAACCTAGACGGTTTCACGCAATTGATTGTTTGCTTTAGAATATATTTTGAATGATGATATGAATGTGATTTGATTATGATGATGTTGAACAATAAAGGTCCGAGACTTGATGCATGAATGTGATATTGAAGTGCTACTTGTACGTGAATGAGACAAACTAAATGCTTCTTGACATGATTGATTGATTATGAGAGATGCATTCCATACATGAATACATGATCAGATAATGAGAGTTGTGATCTGAGTAGCCACCGAAAATGAACTTAAAGTTCCAAATGTGATTAAGAGTCAAAGGCACTCTATATAAAATGAGCCCTATATCCCCAACAGATAAATGACAGTATCAATGAGCCCGATATCCACAATAGATATAGGACAGTTTAGGTACTTGATCACAACAACGTAATAATTAGAAAAAAGTCACATGAGCATTTCATATACATTTTAAGAAGTATGTTTGATTGTTTGAAATGCAAAATTGTCTTACCCTTAAGTGAGAATGTGATAATTTATACAAAATGCAAAGATGTAAATTATATGTTATATGTGTGATGTATTGCATGAATAGAGTGAACCATCAATGATGGTTACCTCATTGAGTTCGCAAAACTCACCAAAATTGCAACGTTGATTTTTCAAGACCTAGAGACGACTTTAGTTACTAAGAGACGCTAAGAGAAGTATAGTCTTGTACTTTTGGGAAAAAAGAAGAAATGACTTAAAAGTCGGTCAACTAAGATTGGAAGATTAGATAGATTTTTTTGCATAATTCCTCTTTCATGTAGCGTATTTTGTATTAGGCTTGTTAATGTATGTACTCAGATGATATTAGAAACTTTCAATGTACATGTATAGATGTTGAAAGCTGCATTGTAAAATTCGATTTTTATGAAATGAAAAGAGAAATTTAGTTTTAAAATATCATGTCTTACAAGAGAATAAAGAATGATGATGCCATGATTAAGTGAGAGTTGTGAGTGCTCTAATACGTCATTATTATAGGGTATGTACTGGAATGCCCTCATGGTGTTACGATACATACTTTATGATAGTGGGGTACTACAATGTATCATTTGAACGTTAACTTGATAGAAGAATATCATTTTTACTAGACATACGAGTCCCATTGCTCGACGTGACAGACATGTCATAGAGTCTACATGCTATATCAAACTTAAGTTAGTTCTAATTTTTTAAAATTTAATTTAATTTATTATAAATTCTAATTAAACCTCCACAATACAGCTATACCCTAATTAAACTCTTTTAAAATAAACAAATTATAATTTGAAATTGATTTATCACTTTTACACCATCCAAAATGTAAACAACTGTAAATCCCTAATTTTATTTATCTTTAATGGGAAAAGCGAGCAAAGCAATTCCCAACATTTTCCTTATACTTGTTGTTTGAACCTTAATCACGCCATAAAGGAATTTTGTAGCTCATCTTTCACCTTAAAAAAAAATTGCTCAATCCTTTCAATTAAGAAAAGCTTTACCTTTTCTTTGAAAGCTCTGACGTGTCTTGATTCCCTACTATCTATTGAAAAGATCGCTCCTTTAACCCTGTGTTTTTATTGTTACCTTTTCCTTGGATCGTTCATTGATTTCCCATAAAGTTTGTCGTTTGCTTTTGTTTTTCCGATTGCTGGGTTCCGGAGTTCGAGGCTAAAGAATAAAACTTTTCATTTCAAGGGTCAGAGCAGCCCAAAACAAGGTCGAGAGCGACACGTGTAACCCACACGCATCCTCTGGAGATCAGGCAGAATTTTCATATATCAACTCTTTTAGGCGGCCATTTTGGGGCCGCCTTAGGTACGATTCACTTTATCGAACTTCTTTTATGTGGCTCAACTCTTATAGTCTCGTATATATTGATTTTATTCATATCAGTATTGTTTACTATTGCTCGTATTTAATTAGTTGATTTATCTAATATACTTACCTAGGTACTTACCCCAAAATTGTCGAGGTGTCTCGCTTTTGGTAGTGTGGAGTTATCGAGTTATCTCACTTCCACTTTTTATTATTATTATTTGCATGTTTTAGTTAGAATTTGCGCTATTGCATAATAGACCCGCGTAGTAGTAATGATAACCAGATATCATATCCAGTGATTAGGGGGCGAAGTAGGGGGCAACGGCCAGTGGGGGTGCAGGATGTAGGTTTACCTGTCGGTACTTGGAATGTGGGGACCTTGAATGAGAAATCATTCGATCTCGTTGATGTGTTCAGGAAACAAAGAGTCGATGTCGTCTGCCTTCAAGAAACAAAAAGGAAAGGGCAGAAAGCAAAGGAAATTAGAGGGTACAAATTGTGGTATTCAGGGGATGAAAGTCGGAGAAATGGAGTAGGAATTATGGTGTTAGAGAAATACAAAGGCAGTGTAGTGGAGGTGAAGAGATTTGGGGATAGACTTATGATGATAACCTTAGTTGTAGGACTAGAGTCGGTGAATACAGTTTGTGGTTATGCACCCCATGTAGGGTTGAAGGATAGTGAGAAAACGAAATTTTGGGATAAGTTAGACAATGTAGTAACTACCATTCCTAGAGAACAAAAAATCTTCATCGGTGAAGATTTCAATGGCCATGTCGGAGTAGGAGTTGACGGATACCACAGGGTACACGGAGGTTTTGTCTTTGGTGTAAGGAATGACGGCGGCAAGGAGCTACTAGACTTTGCATCAGCACATGACCTGATGGTGGTTAATACTTTCTTTAAGAAAAAAGATGATCACTTAATCACTTTCCAGAATGGAGGAAGAAATACACAAATTGATTACGCTCTTATATGTCAAGGGGACAGAAGCAGTTGTAGAAACTGCAGGGTGCTCCCAACAAAAAAAGTGGCGTCGCAATATTTATTATTAGTTACAGATGTTGCATGGAGAAATAAGACTAGAGAACCTGTTCGAGCACAGCGAGAAAGGATACTCTGGAAAAACCTCAAGGGAGATACGATGTTAAACTTTTGAAATACCATTGCTCCAGTTTGCGCGGTAGAACAAGTAGGGGAGGTAGATTGCTTATGGATGGTCATTTCTATAACTATTCAAGAACAGGCAAAGGAGTTGTTAGGAGTTACCTCTGGCAAAAGGAGAATGGATAGGGAATCGTGGTGGTGAAACGACGAGGTACAGATAAAGGTCAAGGCAAAGCAGGAAAATCTCAAAAGATTGATGGCCATTATTGATGAACAAGAGAGAGTCCAAAGAAGGGAAGACTACTGACATGCAAAAATAGAAACGAAAAAAGCAGTCTCAGAGGCAAAAACAAAGGCCTATGAAGAGATGTATCGAAGATTGGATACTAAAGAAGACAAACAAGATATCTATAAGCTCACTAAGGCACATGCCAGAAAGAGTAAAGATTTCAACACAGTTAGACATATAAAAGCAGAAGACGAGAGAACACTTTTGGGAGATCAAGACATTAAAGACAGGTGAGAAGTCTACTTTAACAACCTGTTTAACGAGGTGCGATATGAAGGCACTGGTATAGAGAGTAGAGAAGAAGAGAGACCTCAGGCACACAATGTGATGATGTTAGAAGAATCTCTGAAGAGGAGGTGAAAGAAGCCCTTAGCAAGATGGGAAGAGCGAAAGCAGTAGGCACTGACCAGATACTTATTGAGGTGTGGAAGTGTCTAGGAGAGGTGGGGGTACAATGGCTTACCACTCTTTTCAATGCTATCTTGCACACGGGGAGAATGTCAGAGGAGTGGAGAAGTAGCATAGTAGTACCGATCTTTAAGAACAAGGGAGACGCACAAGAATGTAGAAACCATAAAGGCTTCAAACTCCTAAGCCATACTATGAAACTGTGGGAGAGTGTTATTGAACAACAATTGCGCAAAATAATACAAGTGAAAGAGAATCAATTTGGATTCATGCCTGGGAGATCAACTATTGAAGTAATCCATCTATTAAGACGACTGATAGAGAAACATAGAGAGCATAGGCGGAGCTTACATATAGTCTTTATTGACTTAGAAATGACATATGATAGTGTAGCAAGAGAAGTCATTTGGAAATGTTTAAAAGCGAAGAACGTTACTAGTACCTATGTCAGGACTGTAAAGGATATGTATGAGGCCGCTAGAACTTGTGTGAGAACGCCAGTGGGAGATACAAAATATTTTTCGGTGGATATAGGGTTGCATTAAGGTTCAGCTTTAAGCCCATTTCTTTTTGCAATAATAATAGATGTCATCACACAGGACATACAAGATGCGGTGCCGTGATGTATATAGTTCGAAGATGACATTGTATTGGTCGGAGAGACGAAAGAAGAAGTTAATAGGAAGCTAGAGATGTGGAGACAGACTTTGGAGTCAAACGGTCTGCAGTTAAGTAGATCGAAGACCGAGCACATGACATGCAATTTTGCACAGAGTTCAGAGGACGACAGATAAGAAATTCGGATTGGAACTCACGCAATAACCCAAAAGGATATTTTTAAATATCTAGGCTCTATCATACGAGAGAATGAAGATGTTGAGAGTGATGTAATTCATAGCATCCAAGCTGGATGGGTGAAATGGAGAGCGACAACTGCAGTCCTATGTGATAGGAAATTTCCACTAAGGCTGAAAGGAAAATTCTATAGGATGGCCATACGACCGGCTATGCTTTATGGCTCTGAATGTTGCCCTATGAGGGTGGCGCAAGTGCGAAAGTTTGAAGTAGCAGAGATGAGAATGTTGAGATGGATGTGTGGTTGTATGATGTTAGCTAGAATACCAAATAGGGTGTATAGAGAGAAGTTAGGCATCGTGGCTATCGAAGACAAGCTGAGGAAGTGGAGATTGCGATAGTTTAGACACATACGCAGAAGAAGTGTGACGGAACCAGTCAGGCGAGTTGAAGGGATTCAAGTAGAAGGAAAACGAGGTCGAGGGAGGCCAAGGAGGACATGGGAGGAGCAAATCAGACTGGATCTATAGGCGTTAAATCTATCTGAGGATATGACATCCGATAGAAACAGTTAGCACCGCAGAATTTCGATATTAGACTTATAGGGTGCGCAGGGGCATGAGGGGTAAAGCGGGCTTTAGACTGTTCTGAGAACATGACCTGTGATCTGAAGTGTGGGAGACAAGGATATACAGGTTGCCACTTAGAGTGGTCTAAAATAGATGTAATACATGTGTATTTTGTGTATTGTTTCGACCTGTCTTTCATATATATAGCCCTTCACGGAGTCAAAGGGCTACAAATTGGTTGTAGACTCCTAGTTCGGCGAATAGTCTGTCCACTGTTCGACCGTACCTACGAACAACCGCTTGCCCTCCTACTGAAGCCCTATGAAGATACGACCTCTGCCTAGGATAAGTAGAAAACGTTTAGGGTGGAATTAGAGTCTCCTATAAGAGATGATTAGGTCTACCTCTGATATAATAGACAATAGACGTTAGATCAGGAATATGCCATATAGGAAGTGTATATGTATATAAATATGTATGTAATTATATATATATTATGTACCTAGTGTACTTTTATTTGATTGGTATTTTTATTACGTTAATTTCTTGATTTTAATTTGTATATATCTCTACTTATGCCTGCTCACATATTTACATCTTCATGTATTTATATATTTTCAGTTTCATGTGCATTCTATAGGTTATAGTCTCCATGCATATACATATATTGTTATACTTATATAGTGATGTACTTGCATTGGCCTGATCTGTTTGTTTTTGGTTTGTTTTTGTATTTGTTTGTTTGTGTTTGGTTGTGTTTGTTTGTTTGTTGTTATTTGTTTTTGCTCTTACATTAGCTAGGGGTCTACAAGGAAACAGCCTCTGTATCTCTATCGGATATGCGGGCATGACTGCGTACATCTTACCCTCCTAATACCCTGCTTAGGTGGGAATTTGGGTATTTGGTTTGGTTTAATTTTCTTCCTTTTCTTCTTCTTATTATTATTATTGGTTTTCTTCTTCTTAAACTTCTTCTTATTATTATTATTAATTTTCTTCTTCTCTTCTTCTTGTTAATTTTCTGCTTCTTCTTCTTCTTCTTCTTATTATTATTACTATAACAACAACAACTACTACTACTACTATTATTTATTATTATTAGTGATTTTCTTATTATTATATTATTATTAATTTTCTTTTTCTTCTTCTTCTTATTATTATTAAGTAATAATGTAGATTTCTTAAGGATTTTTTTGTCCAACATATTCTTAATTTTATTCTCAACAACTTGGGATGTACTTGAAATAGATAAAGACAGGAGGAGTGATGAGTGTACTTATTCCCCAAACTTATAGAATAAGTAAGCCCTCTAAAATAATCCATTTTAGATTCGACAAATTAGGTTAATTAAGTTTAACTAAAGATTATTAAAAATTAAGTAAATTTTTAAAAATTTAATTTCAATTTGATATGTGAGTTTCGCTATATTACGTATATGTCACGTAGCACAATGAAATTTATATATCTAATAGAAATAATAGATTTATATCTTGTAAGAACAAATAAAAGATGGAGACTTAACTCTTTCAAAATTTAGTATACTCATTATTTGTTTTGAATGTTTTGAATTGCTAGGATTTATTTTAAATAGTCTAAAACATTAAGATCATATTTTTGAAATTTACATTTTTATCTTCAAATAGGTTCTTTTATACAATTTATTGGAAATTAAGTTGGCACGAATGAAATGTATTAATGTCAAAATGAAAAAAAAGAAAAAATGTCTAGACATTTTAGGCTTAGTTTGGAAGAGTGGTCACGGTTGATAATCTGCTGAAATCAACCTACTGAAATGATAAGTACTTATTCTCAATGAGTATTTATGTGCTTGATATTGCTGTTTTGGTAATTACTGAATAGTGAAAATATATATTTAGTAAATGCGGTTGCGGTTGCGATTGCGATTGCTAAACTATTAATTATTGTATAAATAATTAAAAAATTTATTATTAGTAATATAAATTTAAAAATTTTAAAAATAAAATATAACATATCCATTGTTATCTTTTTCTTGATATGTGCTTATTTATATTATTAAAAAATGATAATTCAAATTACATTTTTATAGTAATAAGATGTCCTTAGGATATTTTATAAAATTCAGAATAAACTATTTGATAAAAATAATAGACATTGAACTTGTTTTTTATTAGTTGATGGTATAATAAAAAATAATAATTATCATAAAGTTATTAATAAAAAGTAGAATTTTTATTGCAAAAATATTTTCCTACTGTAATCTTCTTTTTATTTATTGAATTCTGCAGTAGAACTACACTTTCTTGCAACTTCTAATTATTTACCGCAGATCCAAATATATATCAACATTTAAAAACTGTCACAGATAAGGACTTATGCTCCAGATATAAATGCAACCCTAACAGGTAGCTTCTTATTGTGAATGCGTTCCTTTTACAAAAGACGAGAATAAAAATGGAACGAACTCTGTATTCTACAGTGTAATTGCCCCTCTGAGATTCGAGGTCCCTTGCTGTCTTACATGTTTTTGTACCTAGTCCTAACTTATTAGGCTAAACGCAATGTACACGTAACTTTTTTATAACACCGACGAAAGGGGCAACTGTGAAAGAAGAAACAACCGACGTAACTTTTTTATAACACCAACAAAAGGGGCAACTCTGAAAGAAGAAACAACCGCGGAGCTGTGCAAAAGGAAACGCACGCTCCCATTTCAACGCAGAAGAAAGTAATATCAGGGCTCAGCGCCGGGCGCGTGCCTGTCTGTCTTCGTATTGTTTAGTAATTGGTGTTACAACTCGGTCCAGGACTGTAGAATAGACACTAGAAACAACCCAACAAAAAATAGATCCAGGCCAGAGGGCTGCAGATATTGACACGTGGAGAGCCACTCCTTATAATCGGATGCAAACCTATTTATATTCCGCTCTTTAGTCTCCTTTCTCCGATTTCCCTTTGTCCCCACCCGATCCGTCCATTCCCGGTGTCAACCCTAGAGTTCTCCTCCTCGTCCTCTCAGAATCTCCATTATCAATATCCTTCGTATTATTCTCTCCTAGTTTCTTTTTGATACTTTCCCGTTCTTTCTCGAGAAACAAACAAGGGGACT
>JAOSBO010000008.1:38625557-38639899 GCA_027563915.1 Erythroxylum rotundifolium | reverse complement strand
AAAATTTATACCGATTCGGATAGGTTCAGTCTAGGGTTTCCAACGCGATTGTGTCTTTATGTTTTCGTTTCGGATGTTGGATCCACATTTGTTAAGTTTTCGATTTGCTTCCGCTATCGTTTTGCGTTTCAATTCGAACCTCATTTTCATTTCCGGTATGATTTCTCGTTATGTTTCGGTTGGGATCTGGTTTCCATATCGGGTCCCAACAAGAAAATAGCTACAATAATTCATGTGAAGACAAGAAGACATGCCACCATAAATGACGTGAACTAGAAAACAACTATAATAAATCACAAGAAGACAAGAAGACATGCCACCACAAAAAGCCTCCTCATGCTACATTAAATAACTTCAAGTTCAAGAACAAGACAGCTACAAAAACGTGAGGAAGAAGAAAAGCTATAACTGTCTTCAGTTTAAAAATGATGTGAGAACAAAACAACTACAAAACATAAGGAAGAAGAAAAGCTATAGCTGTCTTCGATTTTAATAACGATATTTCATGGGCTATTCACGGTTGTGCTGGTTCTTTATAAAGATTAGTTATAAGTTATCGTTATATTTAGAAAAGGAGGTGAAATGTTTAGTAGAGGATGTGAAGCAAACACTGAAGAAGAAGGAGAGTGCAACATCTTCTTTTTTTATCAAAGAAAAACTCAGAAGCTTAAGCTCACAGCAGAAGTTCTACGTAGTTATTTTTAGTAAGTACGCAACATCTATAGTACTGTGATTTTCTTCATATTTCTCTTCTTTTTCACGTTCTGTACTAGTTCATGTCTCTCTTCCATCATGCCTAGTTTCTAATTTTGTTTTTTACTACCAAACTGAGACTGATCCTATAAGATTGATAGTCGCAAGAAATATAATGGGTCTGATGTTATGGACAAAAGAGATGAGAGAAAACGAAGAAGCAAGATAGATATGAAAACAATCCTGGAGATATTGGAATACAGGTGAAGACACGCAGAAGACGAAGTTGGCGCAAAAGAGGAGAGAAACCTTAATGTGATTTGTTTTTGTGGAAAACAACTATTTCAAAATTAACGAAAACTTGATTTCATAATCATGAAAACGTTATTTTTACGTTTTCGTAAAATAGTTGTCATTTTTTATTTTAAAAAATATTTAAAAAATGTGTTTAACTAAACAAAGTTTTTAAGGGTCGTTTTTTAATTTACAAAAACCACAACAAAAAACTTAAGGAAAAAAGGGAAACAAACAGGGCCTTAGTCTACTCATTATTTGTTTTGAATATTTCGAATCGTTAGGATTTATTTTAAATTCTCTAAAACATCAAGATCATATTGTATTTTAATAAAATATCAGATTTAAATTTACAGTTTTATCTTCTAATAGGTTCCTTTATAGAATTTATTGGAAATTAAGTTGGCACGATTAAAACGTATTAATGCCAAAATGAAAAAAAGAAAAAATGTATAAAAGTTTTAACAGGGTGGTGTCACAAAGGTCTACTTTGGACTCGAACTTTTACCATAAGTTTTACCACAAGTTGTGCCTACCTTCACGCGACAATCCCGCTTCGATCTGCTAAAGCAAGATTTAGCCTTCTCATGTGAATGTTGCCGAACAATTCGATTAGCTCTTGAATACATTATGCACACACAAGTGTTTAAAGCATTTGAAACAATCTCTGTATCTCTAATCGGAGACGCGGGCATGACTGCGTATATCTTACCCTCCCCATACCCTGCTTAGGTAGGAATATGGGTATGTTTGGTTTGGTTTATGTGTTTAAAGCGTTTCTCTCACACACAAAATAACATAAGTGTAAAATAGAGTAAAGAAAGCAATAAGAGATACATATATATAGCCGAAGCTACTCTTTCATTAACTCTCCACAAAATGTTAACAAAAGACACAAGTAACTCTCTACGAAACACTTATAAGGAACTCCCTACTTGAAGCCCTTACTATGGGAATCCTTAAAAGCTCTCAACTCTTAAAGCTCTCTCCTCTGAGTCTCTACTAAATAGCTCTCAACTTTAATGAGCTATTTATAGGCTCCTCTTGCTTGGAAAGCAAGTTCAAGAGCTTTAAAGATATCCACAATCCTAATTGATCCTATCAACTAAAGATTACACTGCATCACACCGACCAATGGGAAGACATCCTCTTTCCCTTAGGACTCTTCTAGTTGGCTACATTACATCAAAATCTAATCTAATAAAGATTACATGTCATCTTGGAAGATTGCATCCATATCTTTGAAGATCTCCCCTATCTTCAGATGATTCTCCAAAATGGTCTTTATCTCTTATATTTGATGAATCTCCAATGTTATCTTCAAGTTGATCTCACCACGTCATCATGTGTCACATTACCCACAGTTTCCACGTCACTCCTGATGTATTTTCCAAGTCACCAAGGCCTATCCGTACATAGGTTCATCAATGCATGTCCATGGACAAGTCCATCTTCCATGATCAAGTTCTCTCATGGTGTAGTATTGTCGCTCCGTAACTAAGTAGAAGTAACAATTCGAGTTAGTATAAAACCTCGCGTGTTTTACATACCTTCGACCTGCCTTATTGAAGTCAAGTGCCTTGGTGCACCCTCGGGTCTCGCATAACTTAGTTCACCAATTCCGCGCGACCTCGCAGCCGAATCTCATGTCTCGTCGAAGATATCTGCCAATGCGTGCCTACGCATGCCTAAGTATCGAATCTCACCTACTCTCGAGATCTTTATCAATAATTCCCGCATCTCTCGCCTACTTCGCAAGTTCTTTGAGTTTTGCTCGCCAACTCGAAAGACTTCACCTTGTTCTCTCGTCAATACGCCTTCCTCGTGCCGATCCACGTGCCAAGCATTGGCCAAGACTTGCCAATACTTGCACGATCCTGCAGTCTGGACTTAGGGTCTAACAAACCACTCCCACTAGAAGAATTTGAAGCCCTCGTCGAAATAATTTGTGGGCACTCCTCCACGAGCGATTCCCTCGAAGACTCCTTCATTGATTGTCTAACTTCCATTGGCACCTCTCCCACTTACTAACTCCTCTTTCTGTCGAGTTTGTTTTTGCATGAGTCCTCCTCCACGAGGCTCATAACATTCAAATAGGTGATGCTGTTGATGGCTCCTTATCCTGAGTCATCTCCATCGCTCCCTCCTTTGTCCTTCGTGACTTTGGAGTTCATCTACTCCTCACACTTCTTCCTTTTCGGGCATTCTTGAGCAAAATGCGGCCCCTCATAGATGAATCATGCAACCTTCCCCTTCGATTGTTTCTTCTTATGTTGAGAAGATTCTCCCACCTTCTCTTTGCCTTTCTCCTTACCATCCTGGGTTTCACCATTTTTCTTGCCCTCTCCGTTGGGTAGAATTGGTAGTAACAATTGGAGATCCACCAAGGCACCTGCTACTGTTATTGCGCTAGGGAGGTCCTTCACGTTCTACCTCCAAAGCTCCATTTGTGCCCAACTTTGCAAGTCACTAATGAAGTTGAACAACTTGTCTTCCTCTGACATGTTCCACACGTCCAACATCACCGATGTGAACTTCCTCACATACTCCCTCACCGAGCTGTCTTGCTTCAACCCCTTCAAAACTTCCCTCGTGAGCCATGAAATGTTGTTGGGTAGGAACTGGTTCGTTAGCTCCTTCTTCAACTTGTTCCACGTATCAATGGAATGTTTGCCCACATTGATGTCATTAGAGATTCTCGTCCTCCACCATAGCTTAGCATTAACCCTATGTACATTGCTGTGATTGACGCCTTCTCCGAGTCTGCCACCTTTACTGCTGCAAAGTATTGCTTCATGTCCCACAGAAAATTTCGAGCTCCTTGATACACCGTTTTCCATCCAAAACTTGTGGCACTTGCGCCTTCACCATAGTGCTTTCCACTTGGACACTCATTTCAAAATTTGCCATCGCTCGCTTGAGCACCAATAGATTATAAATCATCTCCTCACAAGCCTTCATCTGTTCCTCGAGCGCTCTCATAGTTGCTTGAGGCTCCCTCTCCAAGGTTGCAATACGTTCCAACAAAGGAACTACTCACTCATCCGTTGGGGCTAGAGACTTAAGAATCACCTCTATTATGGTAATCCTTTCCGTCAGATTACTTCCACTAGCCATTGCTCTAGATTGGCTTTGATACTAGTTGTCACAAAGGTCTACTTTGGACTCAGACTTTTACTACAAGTCGCGCTCACCTTCGTGTGGCAATCCCACTTCGATTCGCTAAAGTAAGGTTCAGCCTTCTCATGTGAATGTCGTCAAGCAATTCCGTTAGCCCTCGAACACCTTATGCCCATATAAGTGTTTAAAGTGTTTATCTCACACACAAAATAACACAAGTGTAAAATAAAGTAAAGAAACAACAAGAGAGATATATATAGTCGAAGCTACTCTTTCAATAACTCTCCACAAAATGTTAACAAAAGGCACAAGTAACTCCTTCACGAAGCACTTACAAGGAACTCCCTCTTCGAAGCCCTTGCAAGAAACTCTCTACTTGAAGCCCTTACAATGAGAACCCACCAAAAGCTCTCAACTTTTAAAACTCTCTCCTTTGAGTCTCTACTTAATAGCTCTCAACTCTAATGAGCTATTTATAGGCTCCTCTTGCTTGGAAAGCAAGTTCAAGATCTTTAAAGATCTCCACAATCTTAGTTGATCCTATCAACTAAAAATTACACTGCATCACACTGACCAATGGGAAGACAACCTCTTTCCCTTAGGACTCTTCTAATTGGCTACATTACATCAAAATCTAATCTAACAAAGATTACATGTCATCTTGGAAGATTGCATTTATATCCTTGAAAATCTCCCCTATCTTCAGATGATTCTCCCAATTGGTCTTTATCTCCTAGATTTGATGAATCTCTAATGTGGTCTTCAAGTTGATCTCGCCATGTCATCATGTGCCACATCACCCATAGTTGTCACGTCACTGCTGTTGTGTTTTCCAAGTCACCAAGGCCTATCCGCACATAGGTTTATCAATGCACGTTTATGGACAGGTCTATCTTTCATGATCAAGTTCTCTCATGGTGCAGTCTCGTCATTCTATGACTAAGTACAAGTCATAATTCGAGTTAGTATAAAACCTTGCGTATTTTACATGCATTCGACTTGCCTCGCCGAAGGCACACACCCTTAGGTCTCGCATGACTTAATTCTCCAACTCCGCACGACCTTGCATCTGAATCTCACGTCTCGTCGAAGATGTCCACCAATGCGTGTTTACGCGTCCTAAGCGTGCCTACATATCGAATCTTCCCTACTCTTGAGATCATTGCCATTACTTCCCGCATCCCTCGCCTACTTCACAAGTTTTTCGGGTTTTACTTGTCAACTCGTGAGACTTCACCTTATTCTCTCGTTAATACGCCTTTTTAATGTCGATTTGCATGTTAAGCATTGGCTAAGACTTGCTAATACTCGCATGATCCCATAGTCTGAACTTAAGGGTCTAGCAGGTAGCTTCTTATTATCAATATGTTCCTATTACAAAAGATGAGAATAAAAATGGAACGAACTCCGTAGTCTATATTGTAATTGCACCTCTCACATTCGAGGTCTCTTGCTGTCTTACATGTGTTTGTACGTAGTCTTAACTTGTTAGGTTAAACGCGACGTATACGTAGCTTTTTTATAACACCAACAAGAGGGGCAACTGTGAAAGTAGAAACAACCGCGGAGCTGCGCAAATGGAAGCGCACGCTCCCATCTCAACTTAAAAGAAAGTAATATCAAGCTCAGCGCCGGCGCGTGCCTGTCTGTCGTCGTATTAGTATTACAAACTCGGTCCAAGGCTGTAGTGTAGACACTAGAAACAACCCAACACAAAATCGATCCAGGCCAGAGGGCCGCAGATGTTGACACGTGGAGAGCCATTCCTTATAATCGGATGCAAACCTATTTATATTCCGCTTTTTAGTCTCTTTTCTCCGATTTTCCTGTGTCCCCACCCGATCCGTCCATTCCCGGTATCAACCCTAGAGTTCTCCTCCTCCTCCTCTCAGAATCTCCATGATCAAAATCCTTCGTATTATTCTCTCATAGTTTCTTTTTGATACTTTCCCGTTCTTTCTCGGGAAACAAACAAAGGGATTTTTACATACAACAGAATCAGGGGAGGGATTGGGAGGTAAGAAAGATGGCGACGTCGTCAACCACCAGCGCCGTTTACATCCATGTCATCGAGGACGTTATCAACAAGGTCCGCGAGGAGTTCCTCAACGGTGGGCCCGGCGAGAGTGTCCTCAGCGAGCTCCAAGGAGTAACATTTCTCGTCCTATTCTCACTATATTAGGGTTTCGCTTCTTGTTCGTAGATTAGCGAATTGGTCTGTTTGTTTGGATCTGAAAGGAGTGTGCTAGGGTTTCATATTGTTCTTCTTTTTTTTTTTTTTTAATTTTGAAATTGGGGTTTCCGTGTTTTGGATAGACTTGGGAGACGAAGATGATGCAAGCGGGAGTGATATTGGGTCCGATAGACAGGGCTTCAGCTTCAAAGGCAGCAGCAGGAGGTCCCACTCCAGTTCACGACCTTAATGTACCCTACGAGGGTACTGAGGAGTACGAGACTCCAACTGCCGAGATGCTCTTCCCTCCTGTGAGTTTTACCTTCTCTTCATTGTCATAGGTTTCATTTTCTGTCAATTGTTGACGTGGCAAGATTATAGTTTGCTTCTGCTATTAGCAACTGCTTACCTGTATTTGCATTTGGAGTATTCTTCGTTTGGTCTTTTGAATTTTATGTGCTTTCTACTCTTTCCACCAAGGGGATGAATTTGAAGGCCTTTTGTATTGAGTTCACTTTCTGCTCTATGGGGTTCTGTTTGAATTCTCTATCTGTTCTTTTGCAAACTTCGATGCAGACACCGTTGCAAACTCCCTTGCAGACACCGATACCAAGTAGCGTGCAGACACCTTTACCTGGTAATGTGCAGACACCAAATGTGCAGACGCCCTTACCCGGAAGTGTGGACAATTCCTCAATGTATAATACTCCTACTGGAACTAGTAGTGAGTATCCCACCCTTGTGAGTGGTACTGTTGGCAGCACTGAATCAAAAGCTGGAAGGCCTAGCCCATACATGGTATCACTGTTTTGCTCACTTAAAAGGTGCTATTTGAAAGCTTGTTCTGAGGGAGTGAATGCATGTGGAAAATGTGGTCTCTTATCTATTGAGAAGGGTTGGGATATGAGGGATGATGGATGAGGATGAAAAGATTATTGCCAGAGTTTATCTCTGCTTATCTGTTCATTATTATGGGTGTTCGCTGATGACTATTTCACCATGTTGTTTTCTGCAGCAGCCTCCTTCTTCCTGGATGAATCAGAGGCCTCCTCTTGATGTCAATGTTGGTAAGCATGTTGTGGCATCAGTGAATCTCTTTTTCTCCCAAGATTCTTTATAAGTGATGGTTTGGTTATAGCTTATGTGGAAGGGCGGGAAGAGGTGGACCGAGGAAACTCTCACCAACCCCTCACACAGGTGACTGTTTGTTGCTTGTTATTGCTTATGTTTATACTGCAGAATGCTGTATAACTGAACACTTTGGGGCTTGTCAAAGTTGAAGGACTTGCCTTATTTTTCGAAATATATTGCCTTCTTCTTCTTTTCCTTATCACTAAATAAATCTAAGTTTTTTCTGCGAGAATTGAGATTGATTAAACTTTCAGGACTTCTTCACAATGTCTTCTGGTAAGCGAAAGCGTGAGGATCTTGCAGCACAGTATAATAATGGTGGATTCATACCGCAACAAGATGGAGCTGGTGATTCTACATTTGCAGTTTTTGAGGTTCAGTTCTTACCCTACACATATAAGTATGTTAAATTGGCCTCAATCCATCAATGATCCTGAACCCTTAGCAACTGTCTTTGGCATGCCATAATCCATTTGTTTATCCTGCTTTCTCTCTTCCTGATTTTGGTCCTGGTTATAGGGGGGAAGATGCTTTTGAGCTTTTCTAACTAAGAAAAGATGGTTCTGTTAGATGAATGTTCGAATCCAATGACTTGCTCTAATAGTTTCTCTGTAATAATAGTCAATGGGAGTTATTCAGCTGGCTGATACTTAATATAACAAGTTGGGGTTCTCAGCATTCAGTTATTTTACACACACACACACACACACACACACACACACACACACACACACACACACATATATGGGTATGAATAAACAGATCTTGATTTTAACTCTTGATCATGAAAATTTATGATAAATGCTTTGATTTGTTAAATACTGGATGTGAAGGTGAGAGATATATCTTCACTGTCGGCTTCTCACATAGAATCTTCCCAAGTGCATCAAGCTTCAACAACTGTGATTGCTCTTGCTCTTGTAGTTCTACAATTTCTTAAAGTGGGAGTGATTGAGGTTGCTTAAATTAGTCATTCTAGTGATGATTATTAATGCCAACATCTAGTGCAGAAAGTATAAATATAATTTTCAGAGGTTGTCAAAACTGTCTACTGGGATTAATCACTAACAGTAAGCATTCGGTGCAGAAATTGTAGATAATTATTTCAATTAATTTATGTGATGCCAATATATCTTTATTCCATTTCAGACACCTTTGAAACCTATTGTTGGGTGTAATTACTTTTCCTTGGAAGGCCAATTGTTGTTGTTGCATCATTATGAATTTACACATTTTCAGCCGCTGGCAAGATGATTTATGGATGAGCTTTCAATTTATTTAAATGTGAAAACACTATTGTGTTAATATCTGTCAACTATAGTAGCTGCATAAGTATGTTGCTGTATATTCCGCATAAAGGCTGGGTGTTTGTTAGGAAATTTACAAGAATTTTCTGATCTTGACAGTAATGATAGTAATTAATAGTAGAAAATGCACTCAGTATTGACAACAATAGCTGTTGTATTCTAAGGGGTTTTGAAGTTGTTATTAAATAGTCATTTCTTGAAATATGAATTCTAAGTTGGTTATCATATTAAGAGGATCATCCAACCTAGAATATTGTATGCTTGTGGTCACCAATATAATGGAAATGAGGTGTCCAATTGTGGAGATGTTCGTGGTTACTGAAGTTGAACAGCAGTCTTCCCAATAGATACACCATAAGATTCATGCTGGTGCTATATAAATGCAAGTGATAATTGCCAGTAAACTTTTCTGATATAAGTATTCAATCAGAGAAATCAATTATCATAATGTAACATTATTCATTTAGGACCTCTGTTTAAGTTTAGGGTGATATAGCCTGACATGAGTATTGTTTTTGGTTCCATAATTGTCTCAAAGTTTATGCTGATTACTGTTGCTTATTCAAAATTGAAAGTGCGTAATTTCTTGTTCTGTTTTGTAACTTCTTGTCGTGAAATTGTAACACCTACATCATTAGTAAAATTTAGAAGTGTTTTTTGGTTATTCCTTTTCAAGGAGTTAATCTTAGAAACATGATTTTCTTTTCTCAGGTAAGCCAAGAGAATGATGGTAGGCGCGGCACGGTAGCTGTTGATAGAGAGAGCATGGCAGATATGGGAACGTCATCTTTCAAAATTCCTCAAATTGATGGGCCCATGCCAGATCCTTATGATGATGTGCTTTCAACTCCTAATGTTAGCACTCCATCCCCATTTGAATTTATTAAAATGCAAAAGTGCAGCTGAACATGCATTCTTTGTGCTTTTGTTAATGCTGCTTGTCTGATAATGAATACTGACTCCATAATGAATACTGACTCCATAAGGGGAACGTTAACCATTGTTGCTTTTGCCAATGCAGGGTGCAATACCAGTAGAGGCATATTGTATAAACTTAACCTAGATTTGTACCCAGGTAGAATAAAAAAAGGTTAAAGGTCTTATAAGTAATCCATAAGTCTTATTTTATTCTTATTCAAGGAGATGAGCAGTTACCATAGCGATGCCCTTATGGCAGTCTAATAGTTGGGGTTCTTCCCACTATGCCCTTATGGCAGTCTAATAGTTGGGGTTCTTCCCACTATAAGGGTGGGGAGAGAGTTGGGGCCTTTATTGACTCGGCAGGGTTCCTAAAAGGAAAAAAGAAGAAGATAAATGTCGATCTTATGATCAATTTCAAAGGCTCACTTCGTTCTTCCTTTTGTAAGCACACATTGATGGAGCCGTAGTTGGTGACCAATCTTTTATGACCATAAAAGATTTTTCATCCTTACCATAAAAGATGTTTCATCCTTTTTCTTTCCTTTACTTGGCCAACAAAAAAGAAAAGAAATGACATGTTGGTTTGACCTGTTGGTTTACTAAGTCTTAGTCAGCCATATAATTGTAAGAGACAAATTTATTTCTAGCATATATAACTTCTTAAAGAAGATCATTTTTAGAGGCAGTAATTATCTTACTGTGTTTCTCTTCCCAATATAATTCTGAAACGAGGGTTTGAAGCCACATTCCCTCTCAGTAATAGGGTCGTACTATTTTTTACACTGGAACATTTCTCATCAGATGGCCTTCATGGTGTGAGGCTGTGCATGTTTTTTGAAGTCAACTATGTGTAGTAATGCTCTTATTTACCGATATGGTATTGATCATCTGCATTTTAACTTTAATTGCTTTTCTTTAAAGATCTACAACTATCAAGGAGTTGTCAATGAAGATTACAACATTGCGAACACTCCAGCTCCTGGTAAGTTTGGTGAAACCTGTACTAATTGTAAAATTCTCATTCCTTGTGTGTTCACTAGTGTGGGTTGTGTGAATGGTGATTGTATCTGCTGTGCTCCTAATGATAAGTAAAAGATATACAAGGGGTTAAAGCCTAACACTATACGTGTGTCTTTACGTTTCATATGTGTATGTGTAGTTGCACTATTTATCATTGTGTATGTTGATGTGTATGTGTCTCTTCTCCCCTTGTCTAGATTTACAGGCAAGCACACCAGCTGTTATCCCTCAAAATGATATGGGAGATGATGACGACGACGACGAGCCACTTAATGAGGATGATGATGATGATGATTTAGATGATGTGGGCCAAGGAGAGGAACTGAACACTCAGCATTTGGTTTTGGCCCAATTTGATAAGGTATTAATTGCTCTCATTTGCTGGCCACCTCAATTAGCTGTTGATTATATATGATGAAGTCTCGATGAGAAATCTTTTAATTTGCTTGGTTAGGTGACTCGTACCAAGAGCAGGTGGAAGTGCACTCTGAAGGATGGCATTATGCATATAAACAATAAGGACATTCTCTTTAACAAGGTTGTTCTGGATAAAAACTGGATTGTTTCTTCAGGCTATGTTGGACTTTTTGTTCTTAATGAAACTGAAATCTCCTATTCGTTTCCTGAATGCTGGCATTTATCTGCAGGCAACTGGAGAATTTGACTTCTGATTTCGTTAAGAGGATGCCGTTTGCTGTCAAGTAGGCATTTGCCTTAAAAGAGTAAAGTGGAGGTATCATGGGGTTTTAACTTAAATCTTTCTTCAGCGACAATTGAGTGGAGATGCCTGAATTTAGAACTTTGGGGGATGGTGTTCAATTTGTCCTATTTGTACATAAACGAAGAGCTTTTTTGGCCCCTATATTATGACTGGCTATTCGAGGAGTTAACTTCAAATTTTCCATTTTTATAATGGGACTTGTAATTTCGATTACGCTATAAACTTGGACATCAGTAGTTGATTGAGAACCCGCATTGTTTGTTCAGTGACGCCTCGTTGTTCCTTTTTTTCTTGTCCAAAAAACTGTGAGATGCCACATGGTACCTATTGGGTATTGTTTAGGTAAAAATACTGAGTTTATACCTACCTAAGTCTAGCTTGTAGTTCCATCGATGAGTATTACCATTTGACATTCGGATATGCGCTTTCCGTGAACTTTAAGGTAGTGTAACAAGGTATTGTGGTTCATAACGAAACAATTGAACTTAAAAAGAGTCTCCTTTTTTAACCCCCTCTCCCTTCGACGCATTAGAAATTGATCTTTATTATTGAAGTCCTTTTTCATTGAACGACAAAAGTCAGTAATGAATATGATTTCTGAATATGGGGGCGAACATTGAGAGAAACATACAACGGTGAGGATTCATCTCTGAATAGAGCGACAGGCGTAACCTTCGTATGTTATAAATGGAAGGCGGGCACCAGGCACCAAAAATGCTTGCCTTGTTCAAGAAATAAACATGTTTAAGAAAGAAAACGCCCAGATAATCTGATCTGGGGTAGTTAGCCTGCTGTTACAGAGATGCTGCAAAATATGAATCCATCCTGTCCTTATTGTGTATGATTGACAAGCACAAATTTAGATTGAAAGAAACAAAACAATGATGATGGGTCAATGAATCCGGCGGACATTGAAGAATGTTGGCAATTGCCTGGCTCCGGCAACATCGTATCTTGCCCACAACAGTTCTGGAACACAAATTCTTGCTCTGCCTCCTCTTGTGGCAATGGTTGTGGGGACAAGACTAGTGGGGACAGAAGAGGGATCGGTATACGCGAACCCAAAGCCTCAGGGACAATAGGATTGGTGGTGAGTTGATCAAGCACAAGAGATACTGGTGCACGCTTCTGCAATCTCGTCGGTGGCTTCCCCTCTTTCCCATTGTTATTGGCCACAACATGCCTTTGTCTTTGAAAAATGTCATCGCATTCATCCTCCATTAATGCAATGCCCTTTGTTACTTTTGAGAGAGAAAATGAGGATATATGATTTATCAATCTTTCTGGGCCTGGAGAGTAAACTCTGAAGATTAAGAGACTGACAAGATAAGATACGAAACGATGTTGATGTATAATTGTATCTCGTTCTCTTGCATAAAACACGAAATTTCTCCGATGTTCTATGTCCACCTTCCCCACTCTTGAGCTCTCTCTCGCCCGCCCTCTCTCTCTCGTATGTTAATTTTTCTCTTGCATTACATGCAAACAAAGGCAGTTGGTACCATGCGATGCGATGATAAAGTAACTTGCTAAGCGGAAGTTAGGGGTTTTTCTCTTACATTACATGCAAACAAAGGCAGTTGGTACCATGCGATGCGATGATAAAGGAACTTGCGAAGCGAAAGTCCGGGGCGGTGGTTTAGGTTGTTATTTCTTCTCTATCTATCCTCCTTATCTTATACAAAGTCAATCCTAAATTAAATGCTCTATACGTCGATGGTTGGGGACTTTGCCTTGGTTACTATTTGAAACCCCACCCGTTTGTCTTATATTATATTAGATATGAAATTCACAGGGTCTATATGCTTCTTTGCAAAGACAATCAATGTTTTGTAATAACGAAAGAAGGATAGCTGAAAATAGTTTGTCATAACAAAAAGGAAGACCCTAGCTACACTTCAAAGAATGAATCTTAATCAATAACGTTTACGCTGTGATTGGATCATTAATTTTATTATATGAATTAAGCTTTGATGTTGCATCCAAGTACCGAATGCAGATGAGCTAGCATGGGTAAATCAAGAGATACATATACGGTTTTCCATTCAACAACTACAAACATTTTATTTAACTCTAAATCTGTAAAAAGGGAATCGCATTCCTGCGGAATTGGAATCATCAGCGTCATGTTTCATCATCTTTTTTATGGGATGCTGTCCGTATCAAACAACAGGATGGAAGCTCCTTTTAGTTTAGACCACAGAAGTAACACATAAAATAACAAAAAGCGGGGAACAGCTACTTCACAATTGTCTGGTCTTGCTCTTGCTCTACTATGGCTTACTCTGCATCAACTTCACACCCCTTGAATCTCTTAAATACCAGTGTCACCAACCCAAGCTCAAACCAAACTCTCTCTGTTTATACGCTTTTCACGACCAAAACCCATCATTCAAAATTTCTTCTCGTCTCAATACCAAGATACCCATTTTCTCTAATCAACCGTTGCTCCCTTGTCGCAGAAAACAAGTCAACCTTTTGCAGGTGTTATTGAGGTTTTCATGAATTGTCAACATTTAGTTATGTTTTCTCTTTAGTTGTCTTAGGGTTTTTTGTTTTCCTGTAGGTTGAGTATTCTGCTGGAGAGGAAGCAGAATCGCTTGTAAGTGATGTGAAAAATCAGGAAGTTTTTTCTTGGGCATTGATAGGATCTACGGGGGAGAGTGATTTAGACAATGGGAGGGACAATAGAAAAGAGAATAAACTGTTAGTATGGATAGTGTATTCCAGAAGGAAGAATAGCTAGTTAGGCATAACCGTATGTATTTGGAGAGGAGGGTTTATGTAGGGGGAAGAGAGCAGGAGAGAGGTAGGCAGAAAGAGAGAAAAACTTGTGATAGAAGAGGAATCAAACCTTCTGAGGAGCAATTCTGCTCTGGATAGTGAGAAATCCTATACATCCCACTGTAATGATATATATACATTACGGTTATGTAACACCTCACCCTCTCAAGACTCGTAC
>JAOSBO010000008.1:38607370-38625457 GCA_027563915.1 Erythroxylum rotundifolium | reverse complement strand
AGCGCCGTTTACATCCATGTCATCGAGGACGTTATCAACAAGGTCCGCGAGGAGTTCCTCAACGGTGGGCCCGGCGAAAGTGTGCTCAGCGAGCTCCAAGGAGTAACATTTCTCGTCCTATTCTCACTGTATTAGGGTTTCGCTTCTTGTTCGTAGATTAGAGAATTGGTCTGTTTGTTCGGATCTGAAATGAGTGTGCTAAGGTTTCATATTGTTCCTTTTTTTAATTTTGAAATTGGGGTTTTCGTGTTTTGGATAGACTTGGGAGACAAAGATGATGCAAGCGGGAGTGATATTGGGTCCGGTAGACAGGTCTTCAGCTTCAAAGGCAGCAGCAGGAGGTCCCACTCCAGTTCACGACCTTAATGTACCCTACGAGGGTACTGAAGAGTACGAGACTCCAACTGCCGAGATGCTCTTCCCTCCTGTGAGTTTTACCTCTTCATTGTCGTAGTTGTCATTTTCTGTCAATTGTTGACGTGGCAAGGTTGTAGTTTGCTTCTTCTGTAAGCAACTACTTACCTGTATTTGCATTTAGAGTACACTTTCTTCGTTTGGTCTTTTGAATTTTGTGTGCTTTCTACTCTTTCCCCCAAGGGGTTGAATTTGAAGGCCTTTTGTATTGAGTTCACTTTCTGCTCTACGGGGTTCTGTTTGAATTCTTTATCTGTTCTTTTGCAAACTTCGATGCAGACACCGTTGCAAACTCCCTTGCAGACACCGTTACCAAGTAGTGTGCAGACACCTTTACCTGGTAATGCGCAGACGCCAAATGTGCAGACGCCTTTACCCGGAAGTGTGGACAATTCCTCAATGTATAATATTCCTACTGGAACTAGTAGTGAGTATCCCACCCCTGTGAGTGGTACTGTTGGCAGCACTGAATCAAAAGCTGGAAGACCTAGCCCATACATGGTATCACTGTTTTGCTCACTTAAAAGATGCTATTTGAAAGCTTGTTCTGAGGGAGTGAATGTTTGTGGAAAATGTGATCTCTTATCTATTGGGAAGGGTTGGGATATGAGCGATGATGGATGAGGATAAACAGATTATTGCCAGAGTTTATCTCTGCTTATCTGTTCATTATTATGGGTGTTCTCTAATGACTATGTCACCGTTTTGTTTTATGCAGCAGCCTCCTTCTTCCTGGATGAATCAAAGGCCTCCTCTTGATGTCAATGTTGGTAAGCATGTTGTGACATCAGTAAATCTCTTTTTCTTCCAACATTCTTTATAAGTAATGGCTTGGTTATAGCTTATGAGGAAGGGCGGGAAGAGGTGGACCGTGGAAACTCTCGCCAACCCCTTACACAGGTGACTGTTTGTTGCCTGTTAGTGCTTATGTTTATACTGCAGAATGCTGTATAACTGAACACTTTGGGGTTTGTCAAAGTTGAAGGATTTGCCTTATTTTTCGAAATATATTGCCTTCTTTTTCTATTCCTTATCACTAAATAAGTCTAAGTTTTTCTGTGAGATTAAGATTGATTAAACTTTCAGGACTTCTTCACAATGTCTTCTGGTAAGCGAAAGCGTGAGGATCTTGCGGCACAGTATAATAATGGTGGATTCATACCCCAACAAGATGGATCTGGTGATTCTACATTTGCGGTTTTTCAGGTTCAGTTCTTACTCTACACATATAAGTATGTCAAATTGGCTTCAATCCATCAATGATCCTGAATCCTTAGCAACTGTCTTTGGCATGCCATAGTCCCTTTGTTTATCCTGCTTTCTCTCTTCTTGATTTTGGTCCTGGTTATAGGGGGAAAGATGTTTTTGAGCTTTTCTAACTAAGAAAAGATGGTTCTGTTAGATGAATGTTCGAATCCAATGACTTGCTCTAATAGTTTCTCTGTAATAATAGTCAATGGGAGTTATTCAGCTGGCTCATACTTAATATAACAAGTTTTTGTTGCAATTTGCTACCATTTAGCAATATGGCAATTGGAATTTGCCCGTCTAGTTAATATTGCCTTCATCTGACAAGCTAGATGGTTTACCTAGGGGTTCTCAGCATTCAGTTGTATATATATATATAATCTAATAACAATAGATATATTATAGGTATATATTAACAGATCTTGATTTTAACGCTTGATCATGACAAGTTATGATAAATGCTTTGATTGGTTAAATACTAGATGCGAAGGTGAGATATATATCTTCACTATCGGCTTCTCACATAGAATCTTCCCAAGTGCATCAATCTTCAACAACCGTGATTACTCTTGCTATTGTAGTTCTATAATTTCTTAAAGTGGGAATGATTGAGGTTGCTTAAATTAGTCATTCTAGTGATGATTATTAATGTCTCCATCTAGTGCAGAAAGTATAAATATAATTTTCAGAGGTTGTCCAAACTGTCTACTAGGATTAATCACTAACAGTAGGCATTGGGTGTAGAAATTGTAGATAATTATTTCAATTAATTTTTTTGATGTCAATATATATTTATTCCATTTCAGACACCTTTGAAACCTATTGTTGGTTGTAATTACTTTTCTTTGGAAGGCCAATTGTTGTTTAAGTTTAGGGTGACATAGCCTGACATGAGTATTGTTTTTGGTTCCATAATTGTCTCAAAGTTTATGCTTATTACGGTTGCTGATTCAAAATTGAAAGTGCGTAATTTCTTATTCCGTTTTGTAACTTCTTGTCGTGAAATTGTAACACCTACATCATTATTAAAATTTAGAAGTGTTTTTTGGTTATTTCTTTTCAAGGAGTTGCTTAATCTTAGAAACATGATTTTCTTTTCTCAGGTAAGCCATGAGAACGGCACGGTAGCTGTTGATAGAGAGAGCATGGCAGATATGGGAAGGTCATCTTTCAAAATTCCTCAAATTGATGGGCCCATGCCAGATCCTTATGACGATGTGCTTTCAACTCCTAATGTTAGCACTCCATCCCCATTTGAATTTATTAAAATACAAAAGTGCAGCTGAACATGCATTCTTTGTGCTTTCGTTAATGCTACTTGTCTGATAATGAATACCCACTCCATAAGGGGAAAGTTAACCAGTGTTGCTCCTGCCAATGCAGGGTGCAGTACACAGTAGAGGCATATTGTATAAACTTAAACTAGATTTGTACCCAGGTAGAATAAAAAAAGGTTAAAGGTCTTATAAGTAATCCATAAGTCTTATTTTATTCTTATTCAATGAGATGAGCAGTTACCATAGCGATGCCCTTATAGCAGTCTAATGGTTGGGGTTCATCTCACTATAAGTGTGGGGAGAGGGTTTGGGCCTTTATTGACTCGGCAGGGTTCCTAAAAGAAAAAAAAGAAGAGAAATATCGATCTTATGATCAATTTCAAAGGCTCACTTCGTTCTTCCTTTTGTAAGCAGACATTGATGGAGTCCTTGTTGGTGACCAATCTTTTATGACCATAAAAGATTTTTCATCCTTTTTCTTTCCTTTACTTGGCCAACAAAAAGAAGAAAAAAAAGAAAATGACATGTTGGTTTGACTTGTTGGTTTACTAAGTCGTAGTCAGCCATATTACTGTCAGAGACAAATTTATTTCTAGTATGTATAACTTCTTAAAAAAGATCATTTTTTGAGGCAGTAATTATCTGAGTGTGTTTCTCTTCCCAATATAATTCTGAAACAAGGGTTTGAAGCCGCATTCCCTCTTTCAGTAATAGTGTTGTACTATTTTTTACACTGGAACATTTCTCATTAGATGCCCTTCATGGTGTGAGGCTGTGCATGATTTTTGAAGTCAACTATGTGTAGTAATGCTTTTATTTACCGATATGGTATTGATCTTCTGCATTTTAACTTTAATTGCTTTTCTTTAAAGATCTACAACTATCAAGGAGTTGTCAATGAAGATTACAACATTGCGAACACTCCAGCTCCTGGTAAGTTTGGTGAAACTTGATACTAATTGTAAAATTCTCATTCCATGTGTGTTCACTAGTGTGGGTGGTGGTTGTGTCTGCTGTGCTCCTAAAGATAAGTCAAGTAAAAGATATACCAAAGGGGTTAAAGACTAACACGATAAGTGTCTTTTTTGTCTTTATGTGTCATATTTGTGCATGTGTAGTTGCCCTATTTATCATTGTGTATGTTGATGTCTCTGTCTCTTCTTCCCTTGTCTAGATTTACAGGCAAGCACACCAGCTGTTATCCCTCAAAATGATATGGGAGATGATGACGACGACGACGAGCCACTTAATGAGGATGATGATGATGATGATTTAGATGATGTGGGCCAAGGAGAGGAACTGAACACTCAACATTTGGTTTTGGCCCAATTCGATAAGGTATTAATTGCTCTCATTTGCTGGCGACCTCAATTTGCTGTTGATTATATATGATGCAGTCTCAATGAGAAATATTTAAATTTGCTTGGATAGGTGACTCGTACCAAGAGCAAGTGGAAGTGCGTTCTCAAGGATGGCATTATGCATATAAACAATAAGGACATTCTCTTTAATAAGGTTGTTCTGGATAAAAACTGGATTGTTTCTTGAGGCTATGTTGGACTTTTTGTTCTTAATGAAACTGAAATCTTCTATTCGTTTCCTGAATGTTGGCATTTGTCTGCAGGCAACTGGAGAATTTGACTTCTGATTTCGTTAAGAGGATTCCGTTTGGTATCAAGTAGGCATTTGCCTTAAAAGAGTAAAGTGGAGGTATCATGGGGTTTTAACTTAAAAATCTTTCTTCAGCGACAATTGAGTGAAGATGCCTGAATTTAGAACTTTGGGGATGATGTTCAATTTGTCCTATTTGTACATAAACGAAGAGCTTTTTTGGTCCCTATATTATGACTTGCTATTCGAGGAGTTAACTTGAATTTTTCCATTCCCATAATGGGACTTTTAATTTCGATTACGCTATAAACTTGGACATCTGCAGTTGATTGAGAACCCGCATTGTTTGTTCAGTGACGCCTCGTTGTTCATTTTTTTCTTGTAGTACAAACAACTGTGAGATGCCACATGGTATCTATTGTGTATTGTTTAGGTAAAAATTCTTGGGAGTTTATGCCTTCCCAAGTCTAGCTTGTAGATCCAGCAATGAGTAATGCCATTTGACATTCGGATATGCGCTTTCCGTGAATTTTCAGGTAGTGTAACAAGGTATTGCGGTTCATAACGAATTAGAAATTGATCTCTAGTATTGGAATCCTCTTCCATTGAACGACAAAAGTCAGTCATGAATGTGATTTCTGAATATGGGGCCGAAAAGACATCAAGAGAAACACACAACGGTGAGGATTCATCTCTGAATAGAGCGGCAGGCGTAAGCTTCCTATGTTATAAATGGAAGGCGGGTACCAGGGACTAAAAATGCTTGCCTTGTTCAAGAAATAAACATAGTTTAAGAAAGAAAACGCCCAGATAATCTGATCTGTGGCAGTTATCCTGCTGTTACTGAAATGCTGCAAAATACGAATCCATCCTGTCCTTATTGTGTATGATTGACAAGCACACATTTAGATTGAAAGAAACAAAACAATGATGATGGGTCCATGAATCCGGCGGACATTGCCGGATATTGGCACTTGCCTGGCTCCGGCAATATCGTATCTTGCCCACAACATTTCTGGAACACAAATTCTTGCTCTGCCTCCTATTGTGGCAACGGTTGTGGGGACAAGACTAGTGGGGACAGAAGAGGAATCGGTGTACGCGAACCCGAAGCCTCGGGGACAATAGGATTGGTGGCGAGCTGATCAAGCGCAAGAGATGCTGGTGCATGCTTCTGCAGTCTCGTCGGTGGCTTCCCTACTTTGCCATTGTTATTGGCCACAACCTGCCTTTGTCTTTGAAAAATGTCATCGCAATCATCCTCCATTAATGCAATTTCCTTTGTTACTTTTGAGAGAGAGAATGAGAATATATGATTTATCAATCTTTCTGGGCCGGGAGAGTAAACTCTGAAGATTAAGAGACTGACAAGATAAGATACGAAACGATGTTGATGTATAATTATATCTCGTTCTCTTGCATAAAACACGAGATTACTCCGATGTTCTATGTCCACCTTCCCCACTCTCGAGCTCTCCCTCGCCCGCTCTCTCTCTCTCGTATCGTATGTTAATTTTTCTCTTACATTACATGCAAACAAAGGCAGTTGGTACCATGCGATGCGATGATAAAGGAAAAACAGACTTTGTCTTGCGAAGCGGAAAGTCAGGGGCGGTGGTTTAGGTTGTTATTTCTCGTCTATCTATCCTTCTTATCTTTATACAACAAAGTCAATCCTAAATTAAATGCCGATGGTTGGTGACTTTGCCTTGGTTACTATTTGAAGCCCCACCCGTGGTCTTATATTATGTCAGGTATGAAATTCACATAGTCCATATGCCTCTTTGCGAAGACAATCAATGTTTTGTAATAAGGAAGGAAGAATAGCCGGAAATAATTTGTCATAATAAAAAGGAAGACCCTAGCCACACTTCAAAGAATGAATCTTAATCAATAACGTTTATGCTGTTAATTTTATTATATGAATGAGCTTTGATATTGCATCCAAGTACCGAATGCAGATGAGCTAACATGGGTATATCAAGAGATACATGTACGGATATCCATTCAACAAGTACAAAATTTTTATTTAACTCTAAATCTGTACAAAGGGAATCGCATTCCTGCGGAATTGGAATCATCAGCATCGTGTTTCATGATCTTTTTTATGGGGTGCTGTCCGTATCAAACAATAGGATGGAAACTCCTTTTATTTTAGACCACAGAAGTAACAAATAAGATAACAAAAGGCCGGGAACAGCTACTTCACAATTGTCTGATCTTGCTCTTGCAACTGTACTATGGCTTACTCTGCATCAACTTCACACCCCTTGAAGCTCTTAAAGTATCACTCCCAGTTTCACCAACCCAAGCTCAAATCAAGAACTCTCTGTTTATACGCTTCTCACGACCAAAACCCATCATTCAAAATTTCTTCTCGTCTCAATCCCAAGACACCGATTTTCTCTAATCCACCATTGCTCCCTTGTCACAGAAAACAAGTCAACCTTTTACAGGTGTTATTCAGGTTTTCATGAATTGTCAACTTTTAGTTATGTTTTCTCTTTAGTTCTTCTAGGGTTTTTTTTTTTTTTCCTGTAGGTTGAGTATTCTGCTGGAGAGGAAGCAGAATCGCTTGTAAGTGATGCAAAAAATCAGGAAGGTTTTTCTTGGGCATCTGTGGTATTACCGTGAGCTCCTCGTCTTCTTCTTTTGATTCCAGAGATTCTGATTTTTGTCTGTTGTTCATGAGTAATTCAGTTTTGTTGCTTTAGATGCTGAACTATTCTGCTTGAGTGCTTGAATTATTATTTTTGAAATGTAGATAATTTCATAAATATGAATAGTTACAGGATACAACCACTCCTCAGCAAATGGAGTTGCAACGATCTTTACAAGAAGATCATTTTCAGTTCCAGTGATAAAACAACTTCCAGCATTACTAATCTAGAGATTCAATCTCATTTTAAGGCCTCCTGTGACGAATTCTCCATATGAAAATGTCATAGCAGTCAACTTAAGCTTGGTGAAGTACCCCATCCAGTTGTAATCCAGAATATCCTTAGGTTCTCCAAACAATTTAGCATTCCTCATTCTCCAAATGTAGTATACTAGCATAGCATCCTGCTGTGAATAGTTTTTGATCAACTCTTTCATTACATCTCAGTCTGCTAGCCCATTTGAGAGTGCTAAACCAATTTTGGTTATTTTCTGCAAATTGAAAACCTTCAAAAACTGACTCCACAATTGATTAGCATATACACATTTGACATACAAGTGATATAGAGTCTCCAAAAGGTTAGCACAGAGTGGACATGTGGTGTCTGGTACTTGAAATTTTAGTCTGTCTCTAGTTCCGAGCCTTTGTAGTGCTGCTAACCACGGTTTAAAGGAGTGAGCTGGAGCAATGTTTGGGTCCCATACGAGTTTATGGAATTGAAATTCGATTATAAGTCTTAAAAGCAGCCTTCTACAAGATTCGATAGAGAAAGTTTTAGAGCTACGTAGCTCCCATTATATTGAATCTGTTTGTGATTGATCAGGCTGGTAGTTTGGTAGATTATTCATGATAGTGTTGGTGCCTATGTTTGAATGGAAAGGCCAGCTCCAGTTTCTATTTTGTATTAGCATCTCCACCTTGGTGCTCTCAGGAATTGATCCTCTCAGCGTTTGGTATTATTGAGTGAAGTACAATGGCCCCATGGGATGCCAATTATCAAACCTGAAAGTCATATCCCTTTGATTTCCTATGAAGTGCTTGACATGAGGTTGCATGAATTGCCTTATGCTCACTATCTGTTGGAATGCATAGGATTGTGTAGATTTGCTTTGAATAGTCCATATGCTCTCTTGTTTGATGTGTAAAATGTGAATCCATTTCACCAATAGACTTTCCTTTGCCACATATATTCTCCATAGTCTCTTAGTCTCTTAGCCAATAAAGCTTTTACCATTCTACTAGCTGAGGTGATTCCAAGTCCTCTATAATCCTTAGGTAGACGTATTGAGCTCCATTTAACTTTGGGGGAGGTTCCATGATTGTTGTTCTGTCCATTCCATACAAAATCTCTTATACATCTGTCAATTTTCTTCAGGATACTCTTAGGTAAGGCAGTATGTGAAAGCCAGTAGATATGTAAGTTATTGAGAATTGAGATAGCCAATTGCAATCTGCCTCCATAGGAAAGAAAATTTTCACTCCAGCTTGATATTCTCTTTTCAATGGAAACAATAAGGGGCCTGCACTCTATTTCCTTGAGTTTTTTAGTAGAGATAGGAACTCACAAATAGGTAAGTGGCACATGCTTGAATCAATTTTGATAATCGTATGTTCCTTTTGTTAAAGCGATCAGCGAAAGTGGATTGAGCAAGCTATTGGTGAAAATAACATCCTAATGGAAATTTTGTTTAGAGTTCTTTGACATCTTTTTCTTGTGTTCCAGGACTGGAGGCATTATACTGAAGGCTTTAGACAAAAATGTAGCTTGTGTTGATGAATTTTTATTGGATTTTATGTCACTTCTTCTGCTATTGTTTTTGTGAATTGGTTCACTTTATGGGTTATAGGTTTCTCTTCCCAGCTCTGGGAGGATTGCTGTTTGGCTATGACATTGGTGCCACTTCTGGTGCTGCCATATCATTGCAGGTGCTTCAAAAATTTAGTGGCCTTTTCTCTAATTTTACTATTTAACCTTCTTGTAACTTATCTTACAACCAATATTTCTTGAATTTGATAATTACTTTGTCAATTTATCAGTCACCTGAACTTAGTGGGACAACATGGTTCAACCTTTCAGCTGTTCAGCTTGGCCTTGTGGTATGGGTTATGGGCTGTACTAATTGCTCTTTCTCCATTGACTATAGAAGCATTTTTGTCCTGTTTACTTCTTTTCTGTCAATGAATCAGTCTTTTCTGAAGACTTATGGACTTGAATGTAGGTTAGTGGTTCACTTTATGGAGCTCTCCTTAGTTCCCTCCTTGCCTACCCAATTGCAGATTTGCTGGGTACTTTTCTTAGCTACTCTGTTCATTGTAGATACTTGGAACTTCTCAACTAATGTCTGCTATAAATTTGCATGTGTTGTAAATAAAGGAAGAAGAAGGGAACTTATCACAGCATCTGTACTATATTTTCTGGGTGGACTGGTAACTGGTTATGCTCCTAGCTTTGTTATTCTCTTAGTAGGACGCCTTCTCTATGGACTTGGTATTGGTTTGGTGAGCCTCTTACCACATAAGATTACCGTACAATAAATTTCGTATGGTAGAATGATGGCATATAACTAATTCAAACATCTTATAAATGTTGCCATGTGACAGGCCATGCATGGTGCTCCTCTATATATTGCAGAAACTTGCCCATCACAGATTCGTGGAACTCTAGTATCTCTAAAGGAGCTATTCATAGTTCTGGGAATTTTGGTGTGACACATTATTCTCTGTCTTCTTAGTAACTTACCTTTCATAAATAGCTTAGTCCTGAAAATTTCTACAGTTAGGATATTCTGTAGGAAGCTTCCAAATTGATGCAGTTGGGGGTTGGCGTTACATGTATGGATTTGGCATCCCAGTTGCTTTGCTTATGGGACTAGGCATGTGGACTCTCCCACCCTCCCCACGCTGGTTGCTTCTTAGGGCGGTTCAGGGGAAAGGATCCTTACAAGATTACAAAGAGAAGGCTATTTATGCCCTCAGCAAACTTAGGGCCCGGCCTCTTGGTGACAAGGAATCTGAGAAGCAAATAGAAGAGACCCTTTTGTCATTGAAGTCTGCCTATTCCGAGGAGGAATCTGAGGGAAATTTCTTGGAAGTTTTCCAAGGACCAAGTTTGAAAGCCTTCATTATCGGTGGGGGATTGGTGCTCTTCCAACAGGTTCTCATCTTTCTAATTTATTACCTGTTTTTTCATGCTATTTTGTGTGTGCTTGTAAAGAAAGAGAAGTCATATCTGGTTTGTACCAATCACCTGATTTTGGCAGATAACTGGTCAGCCAAGTGTTCTATATTATGCAGGTCAAATTCTACAGGTATCCAACAAATTTTTTAATAAACTGTTCCATTTCCAATATGGAATTATTTTCTTTTATGCCATTTAACTCAAACTATAATAAAATCTTTGTTTGCAATACAAAAGAGTGCTGGGTTCTCTGCTGCTGCAGATGCTACCAGAGTTTCAGTTGTAGTAGGTCTGTTCAAGGTACCTCTCCAAGGGTTTTTTCCAATTTAAACTAAAACTTAGTTTTATAGCCATGTTTGTTCCAATTCCTGATGCAATTAACTATTTGTCTCTGATTTATCTGTTGTAGCTACTGATGACATGGATAGCTGTCCTAAAAGTTGATGATATTGGGAGAAGACCCTTACTAATTGGAGGTGTCGGTGGGATTGTACGCACACTACCTGTTGTAATATTTTATTTTATGTCTACATTTGAAGAGTGAAAAGCATCTGCTTTCTCTGTTGTTGTCGCAGGCTGTTTCATTGCTTATGCTTTCTGCTTACTATAAGTTTCTAGGAGGATTCCCTATTCTGGCTGTGGCTGCTTTGCTGCTCTATGTTGGTTGCTATCAGGCAAGTACAAGTGTTCCATTGGAGATTACTGAATTTTACTTCTTCTTTGGATATGATTCTGCCATTCTGCCATAGGAATTACTGAAAACTGAAAGTTGAGATATCAGGAGAAGAAATTAATACACAAATTTAATCTTACACTTCCTTTTCCCATTTGGGCTGGGTGATTGCTGATATCTGAATATGGAAATTTTCGTCCTTTCATTTCATTTCAGGTATCATTTGGGCCTATTAGTTGGCTAATGGTGTCAGAGATCTTCCCACTTCGTACAAGGGGAAGGGGAATTAGTCTTGCAGTACTGACTAACTTTGCCTCCAATGCCATAGTAACCTTTGCATTCTCACCGTTGAAGGTACTGGTCTTATCAGCTTTAATCTTTCCCTTTGTTCCTCTTTTCCTTTTCCATCATTTTTTATTCATCTAAATTTCTTTCTTCTCATTGGTATCCTTTGTCCTTCACTGACGCAGAAGTTAACTTCGTCAATATCTGTTCATTCTGCAGGAAATGCTTGGAACTGACAATCTCTTCCTTCTCTTTGGGGCTATTGCTCTGTTGGCTCTTTTATTCACGGTTGTTTTTGTTCCAGAGACTAAAGGTTTGAGCTTGGAAGAAATTGAATCTAAAATCTTGAGGTGAAAACTTTAAAAAACTACTGCGATACGGTCTGGTAACCGGGTAATGTAACAGAAGGTCATCTGCTTGCATCCTCATCAATGGATTGCTTTCTGTAACTATTTACTGATGTGTTTCTACCAGATTCAAAGTTGGTCCTGATTTGCCAAGCAAAGATGTATAGTTCATTATTATTTCTCTCTAATTTAGAGAATTCGATGTAAATAAATTTGAACTCAGTAATGCTATCCTGTAATATGCTCTTTTAAGTATTTTGACTGAGGAATAAGAGATTCTTGAACATGCATGATGGGTTGAACATCACGCCGTTTCTATAGAGCTCGACTTAAATTTGCATCTGTCCCAGAAGCACTGTGATTGGACTGAATTCAAGAATCAATAGATAAGGGTATTAGGGTTTTGTTAATGGAATAGTCAAAGAAATCCCATGCAACTTGTATATAGTTAACGGAAAACGTGAGCCACTTTGAATTCTGAATAGGGATGATCTAAAGGTCAAAAAAGTACACATTTAGACAATCTGTCTATTATCACCATTATCACTAATAACCTTTCAATTCGGATAGCCCCTCCGCAAATTTAAGGTTAATATCAGTCCGTACTTCTTGAATGGGAAATGGTTGTAACATTCTTGGACTTAGCCACAGCTCCAGACTTGTCCCTTTCACAGGTGTCACGCACTTATGAAAGAGTTCTTTTGACAAGCTCTTCCAATAACAATACACATATATTCTTAAATACCACGAATGACCTCCATAACGGCGTCGTCAGTAACGAAACGCGTACCGCCCCCTCAAATGCTTCAAAGGAGAATGATTTGGCTAATTTTGCATTTCACCTTCTTTGCAATTGTTGACACTCACCAAGTATTTCATCTGGCTCGCTTCAATTTTTTTTTTTTTTGGCTTCTTCACAAATAGTTCATGCTCTACTAGAAATTGCAATACCTGCTAAAGATGACAAACATGTCTCCCTTGAGAACCACTGCAAGTAAAAGATATTTCTCCATCACCTTCCATCTCTTATCACGTTTACTCCATCCATTGAATATCACATCGAAAGGATTCACACTATTAAACCTAGCCATCATTCTTTTGGTAGCAAAAAAATGACAGGTTATCCTACATCCCTTTAACATCTTCATTATTTGTGTTTTGAAGCCAATGTCCACTATTCTGTCGACTTCTTATCTCCACCATCTCAACGTCCCACTCAAAGAACATACTACCACTCTTGTTATTTCAAATCACATTATTGAATGTAGATAAACAGTGAAGTCCTAATATCATGTCACTTTTCTCCCAATATTAATCACTAAAGCAATAGTGTTGAAGGAATGCCCATTTATTAACCAATTAAAATTTCTATACATATTATCATATACAATTTCCACTCGCAATGATCACCAACGATATAATCTATTTTACTAATCATTCTTCCTTATTAATCATTCTTTCATAATTATGTGTGCTTCATCAATAAAAGAATATGCATTATTTTCCTATTAGTTTTCCCCAATAGCTTTATTTATTGAAATTGAATAGTGTTGGTACTTGTTATAGTTTACATTAAGATAGTAGGCTTTGATATTCCTCTCCTCCCATTAATCTAACGTTATCTCCACATTTATTTGTATCATTAACTACATATTTATGGAATTGCTTTCTTTTGCATTTATGTCCCAAAGTGAACTTTTCTTCACACTAGAAGCACGATCGTTTATCTTTTCGTTAAGCAAACTCTTAGCTACTTTTGCTCTAGTCCCTTTCGTTTCCTCAATTGGCCTAAGATGTACTATGGAGTGGCGTTTCAGAAAAATGCCTTGTTCCATATATGCATTCCTTATTGCTAATATCTCCAACTTGTTTTATACGAATTGAAATGGTGTTGAATGACCAGCAGCTCCTACTTCTTAGTCGCACCATATGTTTACTGTAAGTTTTTTAATTAAAAAGTTTCATTAGATATTCAATTTATTACCTTAAGCACTTAATCCATAGTCTTACCACATAAGGTTTTGGAATCCGAATCACTAGTTCATGAGACAAAAAATTGAATTTTGCGTAATAATCTTTCTTATTTCCTGTTTATGTCAGTTCCTTCAATCCTCCCATCGAATTGTCAAACATATGTCAAAGAAAGTAACAATAATTTTTTATGATGCAAGTTAGTTATAGTCATACTTCTTTGCATGGTATCAAATAGCAAGGAATTAGACGATATATGAGGTATATTTACAAATGCCCCTCCCTTCTCTTTACTACACTTAATTGAGCAACATCCTTTTACCTCATATATCGTCAAATTCCTTGATATTATATAAAATACTTCTTTCCAGCTAACCCTAATACCAAAGCTTTAACACATAACACAATGCTATGTTTTTGTGGTTCTTGGAACCCAGGTAGTTCCATTGGTTTTGCAGCCCCTTAATTTCTCTATGAAAAATTCGGTTGAAACTTCCAGCCTTCGTTGTAAATGTTTGAGAAAGGATCAAATCTTTAACCTTGTCTACCAACATAGTTTACCTCTTCCTCCGGCATCGTTGCTTCAATGTTCATACAACCAGTTGCTATATACCCAAATCTACCACACAGATTGCACAGATCCTTACTAGACTTGTTGTAGCTCATCAACATATTCAATTTCTTGTTTATTTCAGCAACTTGGTACACCATGTTAGATCTAGATCCCATTTCATTAAGAGTAGCAACCTTGCTCCTAGTCACCTTACAATGGGAATTCTCCGAAACTTTCTTAAAGATATTCCATAACTTTTGGGAACTTAGATCACTAATATTCCCACTATCATTTAAATCCACCAAAGTTTGATTGTGATCGGTGAGACCATGGTAGAAAAACTGAGTCAAAGAATAAGTGTTGAATCTATGGTGAGGACACTAGTTAAGGAGATCATTAAACCATTCCCCTGCTTCATGAAAATTTTCTCCTTCCTTCTACAAGAACCAGTGTATCATCTTCCTTAGCTAAAGAGTTTTATGGGCTAGGTACCACTTCATCATTAAAGTCTCGACCACTTTATCCCAAGTATCAATGGAGTCTACCTCTAAACTCAACAACCAATTTCTTGCTAATCCCTTCATGCAATAAGGAAAACACCTTAGCCTCAACTCATCTTCAGACAATCCATACAATAGAAGAGTTTGAACTGTCGCATAAAAATCTCTTATAAAGGCTAAAGCATCTTCACTCGGTATTCCATTAAATTGTGGCAACATAGACCAATGAATCTGTTTCAGCTCATAATTCCTTGCTACCGCAGTCAATCGAATGCAAGAATCATTGCTAGTAATAAATGACATTTGATAATCTCTAATTCTTCTCACCACAGGATTAACAACTACCGGTTTAACCCGATTTCCTCCATCGAATTGTTCATTCCCCATCTCTTGCTCTTCATCCAGAATTGGACCTTGATTATTATTTGTCATCTCTCTTCTTCTTTGAGCATTATTCCTTCTACAAGTGCATTCAATTTCAGGATTCAATTCAATTAACAGATTGTCGTTCAAATTTCTTGAACGCCTTAAGTGCATACAACTCCTGAAATAGAACAAAGAAAAGAGAGTTTAAGAGTGATTAATGGACAAAACTTAAGGTAATAAAAATAAAATTAAAAAAATAACTAGAATTAATAGCAAAAAATATAAATTAATCCCTGGCAATGGTGCCAAAAACTTGGTTGACAAAATCTGCAATTACACAGAGTCGTTCCTAGTACTTACACATCAAGTATTCCAAGGTCATATCCACAAGGACTAAAATACTTACTACTAAGTTAATCCTAATTATGTGAACTAAAATGACAAGAAACTTAAAAGTTGATTTGGGTTGAGCAAAGAATAAATTGTAAAGACTGTAATTAAACAAATAAGGGAAATTTGATGATTGAGACTTAAGGCTTTGGGATTCACCAATTTAGGAGATTAATCGATAAATTATGAAATTGATTGAATGACAAGTTATAATAACAATTGCAGACATTCACTTATATTCTCTCTCAAGACATATAAGAATATCTAACTAGTTGATTACCATCTCTCAATGTGGAACCTAACTAGTCAAATTCATTAAGAATAAGCAACCCTAAGTTATCACACTAGTTTAGGATATCTCTATCTCTAACTCTAATGTGTTTATCTTCCTAATGCACAAATCATATTTCACCTCTCAGTCCATCATATAATTCCTAAGATTGCATTTATAGTGATCAAGCATAGAAACAACAATGAAGCTCAAGAAAGATAAATATAACCTAAGAACTTTCATTCAACACCAATCAATCCATAAAATATCAATCAATCCCAAAAATAGGCTACATCCCTAACCCTAAATAGGGTTTAGTTCCAGCACATGATAAAAGAATCAAAATACATAGAGACTATGAATGTTCAAGATAGGGTAGAGAGAGAGTAGAGAGAGAAGACAAAACAAGCTTAATTCCAATCTTGATGCAATCCTCCTTCTTCCTCCTCTTTTCCTATTTTGGGTGCCTCCAATCTCTTTGCCTCATTTCTAGTGCCAGATCTCCTAGTTAGGTCTTTAAAATGAGTATATATAGTGTCTTGGGGTCAAAGAAACCTAGTTTTTACTAAACAAGGGAGGATTGTAACAGTGTCGACAAAGTCCGTTAGGCGGACTTAATGTCCGCTAGGAAGACCTTCTCGGGTCTCTAGAGTAGTTTTGGGAAGTGAATATCAGTTAATCGAACTTTATGTCCTTTAAGTGGACATTCACGGTTCTTTCAGCCTCCTTCTCCCCTCATGTCTGTTTGGAGGGACATGATGTCAGCTGGGAGGACATACACTGGGCATCTTCAGAAATTTGCACTTTTGACCTTTTGGTAGGCCAAATCTCTCCTTGGGGTCTTCACAGAAGTTGTAGAGCTCAGAGTCCTCTTCAAAAACGTACCTAAACGGCCTTAATCTGATATCCATAGCGAAAGTTATGCCTTTTGCCGCAAAATCTATCCAATTGTACCTATCAAGCAATAAAGTTGAATTGTGTGTGAAATGACTAAATAAAGCCTAAAATTCACATAGAGATAAGTCAAATTAGTTCTAATTCATCCCCAAATCATATATAAATAATTTGACTTATTAGTGAGCATTATATCTAATGGGCAATGACAAGGGAAGTTCAGAGGATTTACTACATTAGAACCCCTCCTGCTTGCATTACGAGATACACAAAGTAAAGACAACATTGTCTGGTCACCTCACTCGTCAAGTTCCTTCACCAACAGCTCGTGTTGTGCTTTGCTTAATAGTTATGTCACAAAGTGGACTAGTATAAACTCATTTGGCAGCACACAATAAATCACAAAGCTTCTGTTATTTTGTGGTTGGCATTTAAAGACAGATTAAAGAGAAAGAATCTTTGGCACGGTACCCAAGACACAATGTGTGTGCTATGCATAGAGCTTGAAGAAACTCGTAACCATTTTTTCTTTAGTTGCCATTACTCCAAAGTAGTCTAGGGAAGAATTCAACACATGATGAACCTAGAGAACTATAAATATGAATAGGCATCTATGTTAAATTGCTTTATATCTCTGTTTAGGCCTAGACAACCAAATGTGGTGCTACTTATGGCTGGTTTTGTGACAACAATTTATTCTCTCTGGATGGAAAGGAACATGCACCTGTATCGGGGACAAACTACAGACAAATATCAAGTAGCCGACATAATTCTAAATTGGCTACTAACAGCGACACTTTTTAAGAACGTAGAGAATTAACTCACCGAGGAAATCAATCACAAATGGCATTTATAGTTAGACGATCCTGTTACCTTTTCTTCGAAGAAATTTATGGTCCCCCACCTATTTGTAAAATGAAATTTAGTTGGGTTAGTTGTCTAACATAATCTTCACTGTAATGGTGTAATAGTTTTTTCCAATGTGAATATATTCTTTTAATTTTCAAAAAGAATTCCTATTTAATAGAGTATGTCTTGCTTCTTTATCATGAGTGATGGTTTTTTTTTAAAACTTAAGTGTAGTATTGAAGAAATAGAGTAATAGTACAATTTGTATTAAGGCAAGGTATAATTTTTACTCAGAGATAATATTTCCATTTTGAGTACTATGCATAGTAATGGTATTAAATGTACGGAGTATTGTTATAGTTTGTATCGAGGCATAGTATTCTTTCACTCAGTCAATAAGTTCCCATATAAAAATTTATATGTTTCTTATTTGTAATAAATAATGACTTTTTTTTTCTACTTAGACATGGTATTAAATAGATAGAGTATTAGAATACTTTGTATTAAGGTAATATGGTTTGTACTTGGTTCAGCCGAGATCTGGCCACAAGGTGCGTTTCCAGTAATATCCATCTTCTTCAACCTTCTGTGTGGAACGTGA
>JAOSBO010000008.1:38583085-38597344 GCA_027563915.1 Erythroxylum rotundifolium | reverse complement strand
GAAAATTACAACAAAATATTACAACAAATTACAAAAAAATATTACAACAATTACAACAAATTACAACAAAACATTGCAACAAAAAAATAAAACTTACAATAGGCAGACGTACGATGGACGACAAAGTGCGACGTGTGATGGATGGCGAGGAGAGGAGAAGGCCGGTGACGGAGAGCGGAGGAGATATCATTTTGATTAGAAACGATACCATGATGAAAATAATCATCTTTAGTTTGATAATGGAAGAGAAATGGATAAAACACAAAACAGGGAAAAGGGTTATAGTGATTTTATGCCCAACAAAAAGCTTAGATTCACTTAATCATTACAAGATGGTTTTAAGTTGAGGATAGTACCACTATAACAAGTAGAAAACTCAATCTTTATAGATTTTCAAATAACAAATGAAAGAATTTAATTGAATGCTTATTACAATTTAGTAAAATTTATAATTTAATTTAATTTTTAAAATATAAAATTTTTAGTGTTCATTTAAATTGTAAAATTTAAATGAACACTTAAAATTTTATACAATTTAAATGAACACTTATTACAAGTAGAGTCATTCGGATTTTTCTTATAATGATAAATTTCATAGTTGTTATCTTTCGAATGTGAACTAGATAAACTGTTGAATTTGTCTTAAGACTCGTAAATTTGTATCTTATATATGCTTTTCAATAAGAGAATGATTCAAAATTAAATGATATTACTTTATTTAATTAACATTAACTTTATTTAATTAACATTTGTATTTTTTAACATATTTGTTCTTTAAATGTTAAGGCGATATCTAGTTTGTTAAGCTTGTGAAGGTTTTTTATCTTATGTTTATAGAGATGAAAGAAAATAAAGGAATTGGTGGTGAGAAAGAAAAAAGTCATCCTCTCATCAACATTAACAAGGATATTAACATTAAGTTAACCCATTATCTTTATATACTCACCCTTTTGTTTAAAAACCTTTTCCTAGATGTTACTTCCCTAATCAACATCTAGATGGTATCCAAACTATGAGGTTGTATTCCACTAGGAACTCAACCTCTTACACTAAGCTAAAACAAAAACACAATTTTTGTGTTTCTTAGATCCTTACCTAAACTCCAATAATACCCTAGTCTGTATCTAAATTGTAAGCTCCAAACTATTACCTTTCCCTTTAGACCTTACTTTTACTAAGCTTTCAAAGTTTATAATTACCAAGTGCTTCTCTTTTTCCTAACAATAAGAGTAGCTGGGTCTCCTTTGAATGATCACCTTTGTTTTTTATTCTTGTTTCTTCTACTGTCAAATTTTGACCAAACTGAACCTTTCCTTTCTTATTTAAGTTAGTATTGCCATTAAGTTTCAAATTTTGACAGGAGAGATCAATGATGAACTTGGTTACTTTTTTACAACAAGAATGGGGCGATTAAGTATGACCTTCATAATGATCATTATGGCTGCTTAAATGTTTACTACTTTTTCTACTAAAAGTATACACACCGTGAAGGTCTGCACGAGAAAAGAATACAGGTTATGGAGCAAGTCTCAAGCAGTTTGAGCATTGAAATGTTCTAATCCCATTAAAGGTCTAGTTTCTTTGTTTAATGAAGTTATACAAAACAATTCAGTTAAGAATCCTGACAAATCTTGTTAAAGTAAGGCAACAATCAGTAAAGTTTTCAAGAACAGTGCAGGATGTGCCTAACATGAATATAAAAAGTATACAAGGTAACGAGAAGCAGATCCCAAGTTGAGTATGATAAACTATTCTTCTTTTGCTTTGGATTTGTTCTCTTCTCGACATACCAATATGACAGTTTTGAAAATTACCTGAGAAAATTTTCATATATCATTCATTTATGATTACCAAAATTGACAAAGTCTAGTAATCAGATACTAAAGAATGAATTCAATCAATATCAATGCAAAAAGAAAATAGTACAGTCACTCAACAAATGAAAACTCAAATAAAAAGTTCAAATCACAAACAAATATTCAAATTAAATCAACTAAACTAAAACCTAGTAAATAAGAAATTTGACTTACCTCAATTGACACGCAGAAGAAGAAGTTACTGAAGCATGTGAAGAAAGAAGATGATGAGGGTGAGTCACAGCAACGGGCGATGACGACGGTGACAAGGTGAGTGACGATGAGGAGGGGAGAAGCTGAGATGCGTGACGATGGTAAGAAAGGAGAAAAGGCTAGAGAAAATGAGAGGAAAGAAGGTTCGGGGTGAGTTAAACCCCGAACTGAAACGACGTCATTTGGCATTAAACCAAATGATGTCATTTCAATTTTTAAAATGACTAATCTTGATTTACCTACGTTGATTTTATTTTCCCACAACTTTAGCAACAGCTAGCTTATACTGTCAGTAAATTTCGACGTTAGTTTATTGCGGGAAGATTTCCCACCTCATTTACTGACGGAAACTACATTTTTGTCACTATGTTCTGTCATAAATTTTGCGCGAATATTTTCCCACCACCTTTATCAACGAAAATTTTATCCGTCACAAAATGCTAATTTTCACGAAAGTTTTACCGATGGATGTTTGGTTTCTGTAGCTAAGTAGCAACGATTATTTTCTCGTCAGTAATTTTCCGTCGCTAATTAATGTTTTTCATATAGTGCTTCTTCTTTATAGTTTGTGGTTGTTTGTCCATCTAGGTAAGTCATCCAACTAATATCTACCATATGTGCTGCTTTAATAGAACGAGTATTTGGGTTCAGGTTTTGCTGAACGCAAAGGAGGTATTGATTTTGTGTTGTTTAGAATATTCTTATAATCAATGATGAGTTTTTATGTTCTTATTTAATAGTCCAAGTATTTATGTTTAGGTTTTTTTAATCATTGATGAGTAGATGTATGGATTACATAAGAATTTATTGTATTTGGAATGATTTTGAGATCTTATGGACGATTCAATGCATGATAATGAAACATAATTTTGTTCTTTGCATAATAAACCCTTTGGATGAAACTTATAGGAAATTTATGACAGTTCTTTTCATAATAAACCTTTAGGATGGTATATAGGCTAGAAGCCTACGATGTAGCTCCCATAAGGCTCATCAGTGAAAATTTCCAAGAGCCTGGGAGTCACGATGAGAACTTGCTTTCTCGATTCATATGGTGTAACAAAGCCACCTTCCATAGCACTTGTTTAAATTCAAACTTTGGAAATGAACTTGCAAGTGATTAATTCAAACATGAATACTTGAACTTCATTGTGATTAATTTAAACTTAGTATTAACATATTGTACTCATATGTTTAATAGACATCACAATTCACTCGAGGCAATGTCCAATTCAGAATGCAATTCTAGCAATAGACCTAGAGGGCCGAAGGGAGAGAGTTTTCCCATACACACTGGAGGATCTATTACCCACCAAGATCATGCAGAGAAAATTTTAAGTATTTACACTTTACAATATTCTAATTTTTTTACTTTGATGTATTTCAATTTAATTTGATTTGTGAATTTTGGAATGAAATTATTTGTATATTATGGAGAATGATAATGTTATAAATGTCTAGTGCCATATAGATTGTGTTTTTTAGTTACTTTTTTTATTCAATAAGGGGTAAATATCATAAAAATAGAGTAAACTTTGTCAAAACTTTTTAAAATTGTAGTTCACTTATAATATTTTATTCTGATACAAAAAAGTTCTATAGGCAGGGAGCCTACACCTGATCAGCTCTTTTTACACATCCACACTAAGAAGCATGATGGTGTGACCTTCGTCAACATTTGATGTACAGAACTTAATGTATACGAAACTTATTCTTTAATATTAATTTTTAATAATTATCACTTATTAACATAAACATTGCCTCTTTATAGGAAAAAATATAAGAAAACATTCAACAACAGTCTTAGCACTCTAAAATTATTGATGGGAGTCAGGCATATCTTGATCAGTTGGTGGTAAAGACCGCCGTTGAAGGATCTTTGACTTAGATTCATTTGCAAACAAATACTAATTGCAATCCTCCACATCTAGTACAGCTGCATCCAATAGGTAGTGGGCATCCAATGAGAGAGTCGTTCAATTTGATAGCAAAGTACAGATGCTGGCAACTCAATTGTAATAGCCGATGGAGTACAAAGCTCAGCTCCATAATGAGATGTATGAGTTAAAAAGGAGGTACAACACCTCATTGCACTAGTCAGACCATCCACTTTCACCAACTACATAGCTTAGTTTTGCTACTCTCAAGTCATTTATTATGAATTACATATTTGTCATTATAGATAATATTTTTATTATTAATTAAGATAATTTTTACTTTGTATTATCATTCAAATAACTGTTTAGATAAATTCAATATATTATCACCAGAAGTCATAGAACAAAAGTTATGAAAGGAACAAGAACGTTTAGACTCTGTTCAGGAGTTTAATCAATTTCGTTATATTGGACGAAAAGATAAATAAGAACAATAAACGATCTTGAAAGAAAGGCAAAGCCAAATTCTTGAATAAAATTGTAATAAAAATCTTCTTAACAAAACAGAAATAAGGCCTATTTATAATGGCCAAAAACCCTAATCGGAATCCTAATAAGATTAGGAAAACAAAAAACTAAAAAATAGCAAAATAGTCCTTAAAATAACAAAATCGCAAAAGTTAGGCCCTTTTCTGCATCCTACTGCAAATCTTATCGCGGTCAAGATCCGCCTGGTAATCCAAAGCTAAGTGGTCCGCATCATTCGCTTCCACTTATAAAGAACTCAACCTCGAGTTACCATCATCAGGGTGATAAAGATAAAGATCCACCACGTTAAACGTCTTGGATATCTTCATATGATTTGGGATGTCAAAAACAAAAGCATTGTCATTGATCTTCTGAATTATCTTGAAAGGACCAATCTTCTTTGGATCCAGCTTCTTCTATCCTCCTCGTCGTTCCTTGTGTAAGTACACCATAACTTGATCACGAACTTGGAAGGACTGGAAATGTTTATGCTTGTCAACTGCAACCTTGTACTTTTCTTTGGACTCCATCAAATTCTACCTCACCTGTTTAAATATATCAACATGCTGGTTGGCCAAATTGTTAACTGCAACACTAGGAAGAACACCTGCAGGAAGTTCAATAAGGTCAACTGTCTGTGCTGGAGCCTTCCTGTAAATAATGTCAAAAGGAGGCTTCTTAGTAGAGCTGTTGACAAAGCTGTTATAAGCAAATTCAGCTTGCGGAAGAGCAAGATCCCAAGAAGTTTTCTTATCGCTGCATATGCAGCGCAACAGATTGCCAAGCGTGCGATTCACCACTTCAATCTGTCCATCAGTTTGAGGATGTGCAGCACTACTATAACAAAGTTCAGTCCCAGAGCGCTTCCACAAAACAGTCCAAAAATGAGCAAGAAACTTCACATCTCTGTCATAAGTAATCATTTTTGGTATGCCATACAAACGAACAATCTCCTAGAAAAACAGTTTGACAATGTGAGATGCATCATTAGTCTTCTTGAACAGAATGAAGTGTATCATTTTAGAAAACCTGTCAACTACAACATAAACAGAGTCAAAACAATGTTAGGTATGTGGAAAACCATGAACAAAATCCATTGACAAGTCTTCCCAAGGATGATCGAGAATAGGCAATGGAGTGTATAAGCCTGTGTTCTGCAAATGACCATTTTGTGTTTGACAAACTCAACATTTCTGAACCATCTTCCCTGTTTGTCTCTTCAACTGTGGCCAATAGTAACGCTCTTCCAACCTAGCAATAGTCTTATCATGGCCTAGATGACCACATTCATGAATTTCTCGAATCAACAATTCTTGCAAGGAAGAACGCAGAATACACAACCTGTTTCCTTTGAAAAGAAAACCTTCATGTATCATAAACCCATTAGTAGGTTCACGATTCTATACTTGCTGCCATATCTCTACAAAATCTGCATCCTCAGTATAAAGATCCTTCAAATACTCAAAGCCCACGACCTTTTGACTCACTGTAACCAATAAAGTTGTTCTTTTACTCAATGCATCTGTGACCTTATTTGTAACACCAGTCTTATATTTGATGACATAATAAAAAGCTCCCATGTAGACTACCCAATGAACCTGCATCTTGTTTGCATGCTTCTGAGTTGGTAGATGAATCAATGATTTATGATTTGTATAGACAATGAACTCTCGCCCCATAAGATAATGTTCCCAATTCTTGAAGGCTCGAAAAATTGTATAAAACTCCTGCTCATAAGTACCCCACTTCTGCCTAGCTTCATTCAACTTTTCACTAAAAAATGCAATGAGCCTACCACATTGAGATAAAACACCTCCAATTCTAACACCACATACATCACAATCAGCATCAAACAGTTTATCAAAATATGGTAAAGCGAGAATAGAGGCAGAAGTAAGCTTATCATTAATCTCCTCAAGCTTTTATTGCTGGCTTCAGTCCATTTAAATTTCTACACTCTCTCCTTCTTTAAACAATCAATAATCGGAGCCACAATATTGCTGAAATTTTTGATAAACCTCCTATAAAAAGTAGCAAGTCCATGAAAACTGCAAACTTCCATAATATTTTTGGGAATGGGCCTGTTTCGAATTGCTTCTACTTTCTTGTCATCTACATGAATCCCTTATGAGCTAACAACATATCCAAGAAACAAAAATCTTTCTGTCATAAATGTGCTCTTCTTCAGGTTGATAAACAACACATTTCCTTCTAAAGCTATCATAACTTCTTGAAGGTGTTGTACATGCTCCTTAATGTTGCAACTGAAAATTAAAATATCATTAAAATAAACAACCACGAATCTATGTAAAAAACGGCGTAGAACCTGGTTCATAAGTCGTATGAATGTGCTTAGTGCATTCGTTAACCCAAATGGCATAACCAGCCACTTATATAAGTCTTCCTTAGTTTTAAAGGTTGTCTTCCATTTATCTCCCTCCTTCATCCAAATCTGATGATAGCCACTTTTAAGATCATTCTTTGAGAAAATTGTAGAACCAAATAATTGATCCAGCATGTCATCTAAGCGAGGAATAGGAAAACAATACTGAACAGTAATTTTATTGATGGCTCTGCTATCCAAGCACATTCTCTAGCTCCCATCTTTCTTTGGTACCAGTAATGCAAGAACTCTACAAGGAATGATGCTCTCACGGATGTGTCCCTTCTTCAACAATTCTTCCACCTGTTCTTGCAGAATTTCACGCTCTTTTAGGATCATCTTGTAATGGGGCATATTAGGCAATATAGAACCCGGAATGAAATCTATCTGAAGCTGAATATCCCTTAAAGGTGGGAGTGTTGATGGCTCCTCAACTAATGTAGGGAATTCTTCCAGTAGTTTTTTGATGGGTTTTGGTAAAGATAGTGCCTACTCCTCTATTGGTGTCTCATCCTCTTTATTTTTCTTTCTAAGTAACAGAGCCACCTCCTGCACACCCTTAGCAACATCCTGCCCTTCCACTTTAGAAGGTTTCACCAATCTAGAAGGTAAAATAATGATCTTCTTCGTGTTCCAGGTGAACCTGTATAAGTTCTCCTTCCCTTTGTGCTCAGCATCAACATCATACTGCCAAGGATGACCTAACAAAACTCCACAAGCATCCATATCCACAACATCACAAATAATAGATTTAGAATAGTGTTTACCGATTGAAATAGGAATGCTACAGATCCTGTTTACTTCAATCATTGGTTCGTCCTTAATCCATCCAACCTTGTACAGTTAAGGGTGAGGTTGAGTAGTCAACTGCTGTTTCTCCACTAACTGTTTTGTGATTAGATTCTCGCAACTGTAACTATCTATGATCAATTTGCAAATCGTTTCTCCCACTCGACACTTTTCTTGGAATATCTTCCTCCTTTATGTCTCTCCTTCCTGTTTTGAAGAACATAAAAAACTTTTTACCTCAAAAGTCACCTCCTTATCTTCTGAACCAGCAATTGAACAATCATCCCCATCAGCTTCTTCAACACCTTCAACTACCCCCTCAATCACATTAACTTTTCGATGATTAAGAGATGCTCTTCCTTCTGAAAAATTATTTGATGTATGCCCAGGCTTCCCGCGGCAATAACAGGTGTTTCTAGTTGGTTTTTTATAAGGATTGTATCTACTTTTGTCCATTCCGGTGCCTTTATCTTGTTATCTTTCTTCTCTTGCACAACATTCTGATTACTTCCCGAATTTACATCCGTAGAAGACTGCCCACCATAATAATCTCAATATGGCTAACTGCCAGATGAACCAAAATTTTGGTAATTAAAATTTTGATTAGATTGTTGCCGAGGTTGCCATTCAAAACACTCTTCAGCTCTCTTTGCCATCTCAATAGCATTTGCTAATGTGAAAATTTCAGCAACACCCATCATGCACCGAATTTCATGATTTGACCCCCTCTAGTAATGAGCTACCTGCTACGATTCGTTCTCAGAATTATCACATCTTGCTTGCAGCCTCAAAAACTCTTCTGTATACTCATCCACCTTCCAACTTCCTTGCGTGCAATCATGATAATGGATGTATAGTACCTATATGTGATCACTAGGTAAGAATCTTTATTGGATCATAAGCTTCATATCCAACTAGTTTTGAATAGGCGGATGTTGTCTGCGATAGTGCTCATTCTGGACAAAAGTCCACCATACTGCTGCACCTCCCTTCAATTTGTAATCCACAATAGGAACTCCACGTTTGTCTTCCACAATCATAACCGCAAAGAATCTTTCAACCTCCACTAACCAATCTAGAACAGCTTCTACATCAAATGTACCATTAAAATTCTGAAGATCTTCCTTGATTTTGTAACTATCATTTTGATCTTCATGACCTCTATAATTCTGAACTACTCCAAGTTGATCTGGTGGTCTTCCATAAACTGGTTGCAGATCTGCAACCCTAGGAACTGCCGCTACAGGAGGATGGTTAATCCTTCCTAGGTTTAACTGCTCTCCTAGCATCTATCTTATTTCTGCTATTTGATTTGCCACGGATGTTTCTAAGGTGGTAAGTTGTTCTTCATGATTCGCGGCCATAAAGGATAGGCTTTGATACCAACTGATGCAGAACGGAAGTTATAAAAGGAACAAGAATGTATAGACTCCATTCAGAAGTTTAATCAATGTCGTTTGATTGGACAAAAAGATAAACAAGAACGATAAATGATCTTGAAAGAAAGGCAAAGCCAAATTCTTGAATAAAATTGTCATGAAAAATCTCCTTAACAAAACAAAAATAAGGCCTATTTATAATGGTCAAAAACCTAATCTGAATCCTAATAAGATTAGGAAAACAAAAGACTGAAAATAGAAAAATAGTCCTTAAAATAATAAAATCGCAAAAGTTAGGCCTTTTTCCGCATCCTGCTGCAAACCTTGCCGCGTTCAAGATCCTCCTGGTAATCCAAAGCTAACTAGTCCGCATCACCAGATAATTGTAGAAATTAAATATCAATCATAAGATTACTAATCAAAATTAAATTTAGAACTTAAATGTATAAATAATAAAAAACGATATCGGTGCATTTACCGATGTAATTATCATATTCTTTGGTACATTTAGTATTAAATTTATTGACATAATTAGCAATTTACCAACGAAATAGGAACATTTGTTTGGTAAATAATTTACAGATGGAAAAACTTACCATCGATATGTGTGGCTAAATTTACCAACAGAACACAACTAACTGTCATTAAATGTTCTAATAGATTTTCAATACTTTGTTCGTCGATAATATTTACCGTCAGTTTAGTTACCAACGGACTTAAAAATCCCATCTTTATATTTAACGACAGAAAAAAAATTGTTGGGAAATTACTAACGGAATATTTTTTATTTCATCACTAAAGATTATCGACAGCCGTTTCTCTGACAACTTATGCGGTCGGGAATTTCTATTGATAAATTCATATGCCAACAGAAAACCTTCACATTTCATCTAAAATTTTCATCACTAAACATCCATTTTCTTGTAATGTACTAAAAGCTAGGTTTTCAGGTGAGCTGTCATAATTTCACAGGCCTACATATGTTGTTCATGGTCGTAAGTGTGAGTCACGGGGTTCATGATTGTGACCCACCTTGACAAATTGATTCTAGCCATGAGCTATATTCTGCACTCTTTATGGTCTTAATTTTATTTTTTTATTGTTTTATCTTGCTCTATTCCTTCTCATTCTTGCTTAATGAAGAAAAATAATTATAAATCTCTACAAAACAGCTGAAATATAGTGCTTTCGACTTATTTTAGCTCTTTCGCTCCAAATTGTACCTAAAACTAAATATGAACTAAAGTGAATATCTTGAGCATTTCATATCATTAAACACTAAATGTTATGTAATAAATGCATAATCAATTAAGTACATATCATCCAGGTTGCATCCAAAGATCTCATAACTATTCCAATATGCTGACAATGCATTATTGTTATTTAGACAAGATTGGTTCAATAAGTCTATCCACTTTCTATGTTGCTTCTATTCTCCAATTAAAAAGATGAAATAAAAAAAATATTTAATATTCTTTTTTTTTGGTGGAAAGCAATCATGCATTAAAACAAGAGTTAAGTTACATCAAGTATTCAACTGTCCTACTGTAGCAAAAACGACATACCCTTCAAAGGGGTAGAGAAAACATCTAAAAGGCTATTACAAACCAAACCATGTTTAGCTAAGTAATCCGCAAGCAATTGGCCTCACGATAAACATGGGAAAACTCTATTGCCGTAAACTCCTTACACAACATTCTACACTGTCACAACATGCCCTGCTCCTGACGGACTGATGGAGAGGATAAATGCTGCCAAGCCTTATACGAATCCGTCTCGAACCACAAATGTGTAATATTCTGCCGCACTGCTAAGGTCAAACCCGAGCTGATAGCCTGTAGCTCCGCTTCAAGCACCGAAACATTCCCAAGACACTGCACAAAACCCACCAACCAGCATCTATACGAGTCGCGCAAGAGCCCACCAGCACCAGCATGCACACTATCCAGGTCTTTAGTACCATCACAATTTAATTTGTACCAATCGGGTAAAGGAGGGATCCATCGCACCCACCTATTTTCCTATCGACCAACAACGCCTCCTATCTGCAGCTTGACCAAGTGGGTAAAGAGAAACTACTTCACATACTTCCAAATGTAAGGCCAAACGTCCAAGGGAATATCCACACCCTTAGCAAATACAAAATTATTTCACCAACACCATAACAGCCACACCATAACCCCAAAGATAACAGACCATGCCTGTCTATACGGTCCCCAATCCATTTGAGACAGATTGACCAGTAGCCACTCACGAAGATCCAAGGCGAAGAAACTCCGTTGCTCATTACAAAGTAATCCCATACCTTCCTATCCCAAGTACAATCACGAAGAACATGCAATGACGGTTTAGATTCCAAGTCACAATGTGGACACGCAGCACTCAAACAGCAGGACTTACGAAAACATAAGCTATCTGTATGGAGCCTATCATGACCCACCAGCCATAAAAAGCTTCTAACTCGCTTCGGGCCCTGCCAATGCCAAACCTTCCTCCAAAGGACATCATATACCAGATCCTCATCATCCTCCAGCAGCTGGTACTCTAAAGAGATCGTGAAAGTACCACCCGGGCTATGTAACCAAATGACTATATCATCCGAAGCCATATTCGGACAGACGTCCCTTACATGCGCAACAATCGCAGGAGGTAGGACCCTGCGTAACATCGGTTCATTCCAACCTCCAGTAGCATCAAGAAACATACTTACTATCACATCACGAGGAAGAGATGAAGACGCGTTCAGGGCCCAAACATGCAACAGCCCTAGATCCATCACCCACGAGTCAAACCAAAAGGAAATTCTTTCACCATTACCTAGCTGCCAACCACACCCACGAACAAAAACAGGCCACAACTTACAGATAGCATTCCATGTAACGGAGCAAGAAGGCTACACTTTCGGCATTTCATACAACTTCCCCTCCCAACCATACCGACCAGCGAGGATCTTCGCCCACAGCGAGTCTCTGTCCTTTATGAACTGCCAACACAATTTGAGCATCAAAGCCCTATTTCGAATACTGGCAGACGTGAAACCCAAACCACCACACTCCTTTGGCTAGCATAATTTCCTCCAACTCACCAATCCATTACCCCGTTTATCCTCTAGAGCCCCCTATATAAACTAGCAAATCATTCTATAAATCTCATTTAACACAGAAGCAGGCAGAAGACTAGTCTGCATAATATAGATAGGAATAGCAGCAAGGATAGACTTTGCCAATTTAGTCCTGCCTGCTAATGACATCTTACATGCTTTCCAACTCGCCAATCGTGCCTTCATCTTATCCAAAATAGGTGAGTAAAATTGCCGCTTACCACAGCCCTGCTGGATCTGAACTCCCAAACATCTACCAACAGTAGCAGATCTACGAAATCAGAATATTTAATATTCTGATAAATCAAAATTTTGAAGAACAAAAGATACAATAATAAATAAAATTTCAAAGTTTAACGTACATAGAACCATGTGCATTAATGATGCTTATGAAAATTTCAACGGTATTTCTACAAATCAATTAAAGAGATGAAATAAAATAATTTTCCATTTAATGATACAAATCACAACTAAATAGGAATTGCAAATAATCAAGTTATATGGAACCATATAAATAATTTATACTTACAAATTTTTAGAGTATGTTGTAGAAATCTCCAGATGCCTTCATTTCACAACTAAATAGTAGTTACAAATAATCAAGCTATATGGAACCATATACATAGTTTATACTTACAGATTTTTAGGGAATGTTGTAAAAATCTCCAGATGCCTTCATTTTGTTTGTTTTGTTTTGTTTTGTATAGCTACTTATCTTTTTTTATTCCTTTAAATCCAATACAACCTGTTATAAATTCTTAATGTACCACTATTTATTTTGGATGTCAAATTGCTCTAGATGTGTCAATTAAATGATATGACAACATAGACGTATACCTACCATTGTATAAACATTGCAATTACAACTAACTGTAGATTAATATTCTCAATTTTAATATTCTGTTTCGTATGAAATTCCTAAGGTTTAATTTATCTTTTATCAATGTACCATAATGAATGGTGGATTACAATTTAAAGTTTCATTTTGCTAAAAAATGAGATAATGTAAATTTATCCCATAAGACAAATTAGACAATGTTTTTGTTTAATTTCAAATAATATCAATATATTATAATAATGATACATATGCCGTACATAATGAACCTTCCTTAAAGTCTTCATTATTTGGGTTTTGTTTGGGCAGTACCAATATTATCACTGCAGAAGTTAACGTCACTTGGTGAATATATTAATTACACTAGCCAATGTTAATAATAATGATCAAACATCATTAAACCTCCAACATTAACTCATATGGTTTCTTTATATAATGACGCACCTTGGCCACTGGGAGGAATATAATATATGGATAATGCTTGAGTTATTATATTCTCCAAAGTCAAACAAATCTCTATAAGAATAAAGCTACAAATATAATGGTATATATCAATCTTCATATGAGAGACAGTGGATACAGAAAAAATAGTACTAAAAGAAGATGGGTCCATAGGTATATATTCCTTTTCCTTTATCAGCATCTTAACGGTTCCCTATTCTTTAATGCGCTGTTTGGTTTAAGGAATAGAATAAATAAAGAATAGAATAGTTATTCTTGCGAATAGAAAAAGATGAGGAATAAAATAGAATAGATATTATTTTGTTTAGTCGAGAAATGGAATGATAAGAAATTTCTATGCTAGTGTTTCGTTTGAAAATATAAACTTAGAATGACAAAGGAATAACTAACAAAAAGACCAAAATATCCTTTATTATTATTATTATTATTATTATTATTGTTATTATTATTATTACTATTATTACTATTATTGTTATTATTATTATTATTATTATTACTACTACTCCTACTACTACTACTATTATTTTTTATTTTTATTAATTATATTTATTTCTATGATTAATAAATTCCTTATTATTATATATGTTGTTAATTTTATTAATTTTTATTTTTATTATTAACAATATTCTTATTATTATTAAACTTTTTATTATTATTAAAATTTTTATTCTTATTAATATTAGTTATTATTATTAGTAATGTTCTAATTATTATTATTTTTATTATTATAAATTTTATTAATAATAATTATTAAATTATTTAATTATATTAATCATTATTACTATTAAATTCCTTATTATTATTATTAATTTTCTTCTTATTATTATGAAATTTATT
>JAOSBO010000008.1:38567329-38577449 GCA_027563915.1 Erythroxylum rotundifolium | reverse complement strand
ATGCAGATAAAGTCAAGGATTTAGCATGTACCAACAATTTGATTTAAAGAAGAGATATGTTGGAAGAAAAGAGTTTTTTTGGTGACAAAGTCTCAAATATAATGGACATCAATCTCGATATAATTTGTGAGAGCATAAGAAATTGGATCTAAAATAAGAAAGGTGATACCAAAATAACTGCAGCAGAGTGTGGGTTTGATGTAAGACAAACCTATTTCACTAAAAAGAGATCTAATCTAACATATTTTAGCAACAAGAAGTGTAATGCTCCTGTATTATGCCTTTGTGCTAGTTCTAATAGCAAAGTATTGTTTCTTGACATTTCAAGAAATGAGGTTAAGACCAACAAAAATCCAATAGCCAGATGTAAAGTGAAAGTCATCTTAAGCCAACCTTGTCAGTGTCACAATAGGCTTGCATGGTAAGAGAAGCGATGCAACTTGTAAGTTAAATTAACATCATTAGAGGGAGTGGATTCTAGATATCACAAAATTTGCTTAGTCACCTTCAAGTGAATGTTAGTAAAAAAATGTAAAAATTAAGAAAATTTGTTAATAGCAAATTACATGTTAGGGTGATTGAAGAGTACCAATAGTACTTCAATATTAAGCAATATTAGAAAGAGAATGATTATAGTTTTTAAAGGGAGCGAGAGTGGATGTGATTGGTGGGATAATGGGTATAGAGTCGACAAGACGTGCAATGATTATAATCAATATTTTAAAAATTAGACTAAACTTTAAACTAGTACGATAAGAGGTTTAAGGTTTAAAAGGTTTAGTCAGTATTAGACCATTATAAAATCGATTCAAGATTTAATAAAATTGAAAATTTTGAAAAATATTGCACTTATTAAAAAACATTTAAAATTTTGTATGAAACATGTGAGAGATTTAAGGAGTTTTTGAGAAGATGTCCATAACATGGAGTTCATGTTTGGTTATAGGTTTAGACATTTTGTAATGGTCTAAATTCTTCAACTAGGCAGTTAATAGACATAGTAGTTAAAGAAACATTAAACAATAAGACACTAGAAGTAACCTAAGAGTTAATTGAAAATATGCTTATAAATAGCTATCAACGGAATTCTATAAGAGTTAAGCGTAACAAGCTAACTGGAGTATATTATATTGATGAATTTATAGCTTTAGTGGTACAAGTTGAAGCTCCTTGTAAGAAAATTGGTTAATTGTCAGTCCTCAACAACCACTCAAGTGATGTAGTGTGCGTTGTATAAAGGTATACATATAAGCCAAGACTATCAAGCTATAAAGCTATAACAAAAACTGCTAATCACTTTGAGTGCATAGGTAATACAAGTACAATCCAGGTTAGAGAAACTGCCTAAACTATTTATTGGGAAATCATGAGCAACAGAGGCAAAACCCTTTATCGATATTTCAATAATATCATCCTTATAAAAGAAAAGGCCTAACTTGGAAGATATCATGATAAATTTTTTTCAAGCATATAAAGTTTGCTTTCAAGCTATAGATTTTTCATTAAGGAACTAAGAAGGTTCTATTCATAACTTAAAGTACTAAATAGGAAAATTTACCAAGTTAATTTCTGAGTAACTGCAAGGAGGCTTACATAGCAACATTGAGATAAATATAAAGGAGCATATGAAAGTAGTCATACAAATGGTAAGGAGTTAAGTGTGGATAATAAATAAGTTGAGGAGGAAAAGACTAAGCAAAGGGATAAGGAGTAAAAGAAAGAAGGTGTGTATCCCAAGATGGTGAAGGAGTTCAAGTCTAGTATTCTATACCCAGTGAAATTGAATAAGGATTGTATGGTTGAGAAATTTGGTAAGTTTTTTAAAACTCTTTAAACAACTTCATATTAACTTACCTTTTATTCATGCTCTTTTCTATATGCCTAAGTATGCTAAATTTATAAAATAGCTACTATCAAACAAAAGGAAGTTAAAGGAGCTATCCATGGTGAAACTAACTGAGGAGCGCTCTGCCATCCTATAAAACAAACTACCTAAAAAGCTTAAGTGTCTAGGGAGGTTTACTATCCCTTAGAATTAATTTGATGCCTTATAAATTTTATAAGAAATTAGGTTTAAAAGAATCAAAACCAACTAAGATAAGTATCCAGTTAGATAATAGATCACCTAAACATCCTAGAGGCGTGATTGAGGATGTTTTGGTTAAAGTTGAAATTTCATTTTTCTATGTGATTTTTTCATATTAGATATAGATGAAGCATATCAGGTATAAGCAACATATCAAGTATAAGCAACATTTTGCAGCATATCAGGTATATCTATCCTACTTTTTTTCTTATTAATTTTGTCTGTTGAACTGACATCTCTTAATTGAAGTTTGGTCGCTTTTCTGTAAGGGATATTATTCTATTTTACTTATTTATTATTACTTTACCCTACTTATTTATTTATTATGTATCTAGTTATTTTATCACATTTTTATTTACCTATTTATTTTAAACAATTTTCTTGTCACATTTGCATCGCTTTTTTTTTTAGTTTTTAATCTTTTAACTCATTTATTTATGTATTTATTGAAAATTTAGTTACATAGATTTTCATTTTTTGTGCTAGTTTTACCTTTTCCTTGTATCCTGCTTCATTCATATATTGTCTCATTCGCATGTGGATCCACCGGAAACAGCCTCTCTACTGTGTAGGGGTAAGGCTGCATACTACCGGACCTCCCCAGACTCCTCTTCATTGAGGGATTTCGGACTGGGTGATGATGATGATGATGAGATATAGATGAGGACATCGAAGGACCTCTTATTTTAGGTCATCCCTTTTTAGCTACTACTAGGATAATAATTCATATAGGTAAAGGTAAATTAATGCTTAGAGTTAGATATAAAAAGATTATTTTTAAGATATCTAATTCTTTAAGACATTCTCTTGAACAGGATGACACTTGTTATTTTCTTGATGTAATTGATTTTGTAATCTCAAATGTTATTAAAGAAATTATTAGTGATGATCTAGTTGAACTATATGTTATCTAATGAGAGGAGTTTAAACTCTAAAATAAAAATTCAGGTTAAGCTGGAGTGGGAATGCCAAGCTAATGATGTTAAACAAGTGCCCTTTAGGTGCTAACATAAGTTTAATTTGTACTTTTATTATATTTAGTTTTATTTTAGGTTTCAATTTCCATAGTTCAATTTATACATATGTTAATATTATATTTAAGTACAGAAATTTTTGGTTGTATAAGGGTTATATGGGTGTTATTTTTAATCTTTTCTGTCTTGGGCATGCTTGTGAATTTACAAAATGGAAGGTAAATAGAAATTTGGCTAAATCAAAAGGTTACAAAGAGTTACATACGTATCAACATGTCCGTATTAATGGCTATATTCTTCTACATGGCCATGTAAAGAAAAAACTTGACTATGTTCCATATGGAATAGAGGTGCCAAAAATTACAAAAAGATACATAGGTACTAATATGCCCATACTTGTGACTACGTTAAACTCTAACTTCTTTTCCTTTGCTTGCAAAAAAGTTACAAAAATATACATGCCCACAAAAATGCCTGTGTTAATGGATATGTAGTTCTTTCAACTGAACACACCCATATTTTTAAAAAATTAAACCCTAAATTAGACAACACCAAGTAGCTACACACTCGTGTACTTCTCTTTTTGAATTAACTTTTCTTAAAATCCCTCAACAGTTTCCCATAACCCCATTTTTCTTTTTTCCCTCTCATTCCTTCCTTTTAAATGATGTTCCCCACCATTCTCCTATGCAAAACTTGACATCCAATTTATTTTCTTTGAAGTGCTAATAAATTAATGTATGTTTTTTGCATTGTTTATGATGTTTTAAAGTCACTGAACTGAATTTTGGGAGAAATAGGCTATGGTTGTTTGTGGAATTTTTTCAAATAGCTAGGAGATTAAACCAAATTTTGAGGGTTATTAACTTTCTTTTGACAATTTTTCATGTTGAATTCAAATTTTCTAGGGTTGTTGAAGTTGTTTTGTATGATTCTATTATGAAATTGAACTCTAAAGGTTGTTGAATGTTTAAAGATGAATTCAGTTACAAAATTATTTATGTTGTTGCATGAATTACATTTTTATATTTTATACTTTTTATAAGTTTTTGTATTTTGTATTTAATTTATTTAGGGTAATTTTATTTTTTGGTTTTGTTTGAATAATTAGGGTGTTTATTAGATAAATAATTACATATTTTATAGTTAATTGATGTCAAGTACTTTAGTTTGTTTAATTTGGATATTCTAATTTGTTATTGCCATTACACTCCAATTTTATAGATTATATTGGGAATTATTTAACTTATTTACATTTTTCTCATTATTCCTCAATTAATTTATCATGGGATTGCAATAGTTTTAGTTGCTGTGGTTTGATTAACATATATTATTCACTTTGTTTTGATAATGTTTTCTTATTTTCACATTTTAAGGTATCAAAATGAAGAGGAAAATATGGGAAAATGAAGTTCCTAGGAAAAGGAAAAAAGGGTGAGGGTACATCGCAATAAATACCTCGACAATCAAATCGGCATAACTTACATCGACTTTACATCCCATACTAAGTTCAACAACACTAGCCCACATTGCTCAGTAAAAGAGATTGAGGTCTATATCATATACTAAGATCTGATGTATTGACTTGTTGTGCTCGACTAGATCGAAGCGAGTCAAAATTTTTGAGAGCTTATTAGTAGCAGTGGTTAGGATTGCTTCTTCATGATCGAGGAACCTACTTCTAATGAGTTGACAATTGAGTTCCTCACCATATTCACATTAAAGAAACAACATTACACCTGGGATGTAGAAAATATGATCCAATTTTAGGTGTTTAAGGAGATGTACAACATGAGCTACATGAGATTTTATTTTTGTAAGGGCATGAACTTAGAGGTGTATGTTACTTAAAAGGAATAAGTAGCATTACTTGTAGCACCCCACTTCCGTCTGACACGTGCCCATACATCACTTAGACATTCGAGTAGATGCCTGACAAAAGCAAAGCGTTAATTATATCACTTTCACTTATCTCATTGCATCAAAATTTAAAAAAATTATCATCGCAAGGTCTAACGATCAAATTCCTCATTTCATTTCATAAGTAAACGTACATTGTAGCATTTCAATATCATCCATATATATATACACACACATTAGCAAAAGAAAACCAGAGTTTATAGCTCTCTATATCAATATTTGCTACATATGCGAGGAATTTTATAAAAATTCTATCTAAATACTTCGGTCCTAGCTGACTGACCTCTGAGCCATGTCTTCTATTCCAAAAGTAGTACTAGATCCCTTCTAAGCTGTCTTAGAAGCTAAGTCGTCTCTCTCAGACTTGAAAAGTTAACGTTACAATTTTGGTGAGTTTTGTAAACTCAATGAGTTAATTATCTTTGATGGTTCACTCATGTCACATAACACAACAATTTATATAATCACATCATAATTCACATCATTTCATATATCATTATGTAGTATCACCAAAACTCTTTGTTCAAAACTTCACATTTCATATTCAGCATAATTTGACAATACATTGCAATCATTCAAAACATGCATAACAAATGTATATGAAATGCTCATGAGAATCACATTTGATTATTACGTGGTTGTGACCGAGTGCTTTTTTTACTATCTCGTATCCATTGTGGATACCTAGTTCATTAATAACTATCCTTATCCGTTAGGGATATAGGGCTCATTTTACATAATGAGTTATAGGCTCTTACCACATTCTAAGCTTGAAGCTTTTTTTCATTGGCGATTCCAGTCACAACTGCCTTTATATTACTATGCAATCACGAAATGAAATGCATTATATGTATTTAGTCAAGCTCTAGTGCTCAATCATTCATATTCGTAGTCACGTTCATATTTATCATCGAACCTTTGGTCCGATATTCATCAATTAAGTTGAGAAACACTTATTTAATCAAATTCACATTCAATGAGCACTTCCAATATATTTTATATGTATCCAATGCCTTGGACCTTCAATGTTCAAAATCAGTACATTCAGTTTGCATACCAATTCAATACAGAATTCAAATAAAACAAATAATTCAGGTGAGATCATCTTAGGTTGCACATTGTTTGCTCCAGATAGCTTATTGCCTTGAAGTCCCGATAATGTCTGGAAGCGGTCACTCTAATTGCTCCTCTATATCATGCAATACATACATTTACACATATTACAATTTTGTACAATTACGCAAGTACTCATTTATGCACATATGTATATATCGATTATGTACAATGCATGCTTAACAACAATCATGGATACATTTCCTTAATATGCGTCTCATAATCAATTAACATCATCTTTCTATCGTTCTTTAATACCTAATACACTTTCCTTACTTTAATCACCTCATTCTTCATCCACTAGGCTCATTCAAGATCTCATTCAAACCTAAATACATCATAGGAAAGCATTGACAAGTCAATAATTTATGTATGTACATAATTTGGGACAATAGACTTAACTTTCAATATGGATATCGAATTAAGGTCATTCAGGTATGGTTTCGAATAAGACTTCAATTTCTATAGCTTCTATAAAGACCCAAGAGAGATTTTGCCATCTAAAGGGTTGAAATTGCACATTTATGTAGGTGTCCAGAGAATGTCCACCTAGCGAACATCATGTCCCTCCAAACAGCCATGAATGGGGCTAGAACACTGAAATTCCAAAGAATGTCAGCCCAGCGGACATGAAGTCCACCCAACAGACATTACTAGCCAATTTCTAGATTTCTTACTCCTACAAATTACATCTAACCCTTCTTATGATATCTGTCATTTCTTGCTTAATTTCTCATCATTCTCACATCCTCTAGGGCAACATCATTTAATACTAATTCAATTAACAAAATTGATTAAATTAAAATCTCAACCTCTACTCATTTAATTCACCATTTCCAACTTAATCTCATCATACATAAAATCCTAACTTTTTCTTTGATATATCTCATTCATAATGCATCAAACAATTCATTTCCATAGTTTATCATTTGGGATTCATAACCTCCTTATTTCCTCTTCGTTCTTAACTCCATTTTAGCTTTATATCATCCACACACAAATCAAAATCCATGATTGATCATCACCATCAAAAACAGAACATATTCATATTCACATTCATCTTCAATTTTCTGCTCATGTCCTACTTCATTTCTACCTTCATTTCACTTCTAACTTATCATTCTAATTTACCTAATTTAAAGACACCATATTAGTCCTTTCTTTAACCTCAAGATCATTCTAGTTCCCCCATATAATAACTACCCACAAATTTACGTAATTAAGAATTAAAAACAGATCATGAAAACTCTATTTATTTGTCAAATTTTTTACATAATTTCTACATCATTTTGATGATCTTTCAAGTTCAAACTCATCTCTACAACAACTTATGAAATGGTAATCATCTTTTATGTAAAAACAAGTCATTTATATGCTTATTTCATTGCTCATGATTCAAACATATAATTTCATGATCAAATTATCAATCTCAAATTACTCATCATATTAGTTTCATTTAAACACTACCCATGATGATGAAAGCATAACTTACTTGATAAGACTAAAAGTTCTTTAAGATCTCACTTAACCCTAGCTTTCTTCTCTCACATTTGCATCATCATACAAAGGTGGGAGGTTGGGTCTTTAGTGAGAAATTGATAAAATGAAGGAGAGAGCAAGATGGAAGCAACAATTGATAGATGAAAACAAGATGTAACGTTGATGAAGGCTTGGTGATTCAAAAATTGTGAAGAAGGAGAGTGACAAAGAAAGTCACGAAGGAGATGAAGAAGATAAAAAGTGAAAGACAACAAATTCTTGTGTTTCACTAGTTAATGTTGTATAGGTTACGTGGGGAATGGTAGTGACATTTTTCATTGCCACTTATCACTCCATCATGGTTCCATTTGGACCCTTTTTTATAACTAGTCTATTTAACTCCAATTATGAATCCTATTGACTCCTAAATTTCAATTATACTTGTCAATAATTGCTATGGTCATTTATTAAAATTTTTATTGACGTTTGACTCTTATTTCTATTACCATTTATCAAGTGTCTTCCCGTTTGACATTTTTCCTAGTTCAAAATTTAGGAAAATTTTAGAAAATTTTCCTAAATTTCATAAAAAAATCTAAATCAATACTTATGCACACCAATTCAATTTTCAATACATAGTAACCACAATTCATATAAAAAATCACTTTATAACTTAATTGTACCCGAAAATTGTCAATGAATGCATGTATAATCATTTTAATGTGTGCAATAATCAATTTAATTTGTATGTGTGCTAAACGATGCATCAAAATGAAATGTAGGTCCTAAGTTCTCATTGCTGTTTCTCTCATATACATTATTTTAGGGTTCTAACTCTTAACATAGGATATCGGCATATTACAGTGCTAATAACCTTCCCCATTAAAATTTATAAAAAGATATGTTGGCTTACCATCAGTAGACTATGGTCTTACGATCCTATAAGATATAAGGCATTGCAACTTAGATCCCCTACAATGAGATAAGTGTCCTCACTACTTAGTCACACGATAAGTCAGAAAGGGGATTGTACTGGTGTGGTGGAAAAAAAATGCTCTATCTTTACAGCATGATTGAGAGAGTCCTCATCCATACATTAGAAGTATGATGTTAGGGTTAAAGATATATGCATGGGTTTATATATCACTCTACTAATTGGAGGCATGGGACTACTAGAGTGACTATTTGAGACACAACTGGTATGATAGATTATATCTATCATCTTTGACACTCTAAGAGCAATAGGAATGAACCAAAGGAGACTAAATCAATAGGTACCCAGTTATACTATAGCGGGGGCTCATAAACCTATGGCTGGAATAAAATAATTTTTCATATAATGGTAAAAATCTCAACCAAATAGTAATTCCAAATAATTAAATGATACAAAGCCATATTCATAGCTTATACTTACAAATTTTAGGTTCATCTTATCCACCAATTTTAGGATATGTTGTAGAATTCTCCATATGCTATAATTTCCTTTTCTTATGTCTTTTGTATATCTGTTATCTTTGTTTATCCCTCCAAATCTAATACAGCCTCTTATAAATTCTTATTATACCACTATTTCCTCTTTTTGACGAGAGGTCAAAATGTTTTAAATGCATTAATTAAGTGATTTGACAATAGAGACCCATACCTATGGAGGGGTTATTAACTTTCTTTCGGCAAATTTGCATGCTGAAATTTTCTATGGATATTGAAGCTATTTTGATGATTCTATGATGAAATTGAACCCCTAAAAGTTGTTTAATGTTTAAAGATGAATTCAGTTACAAAATTGTTTATGTTATTGCTTGAATTACATTTTATAAGTTTTTGTATTTTTGTATTTAATTTATTTAGGGTAATTTTATTTTTTTGGGTTTTTGAATTAATTAGGGTGTTTAGATAAATAATTAAAATTTTATAGTTAATTGATGTTAGGTAGTTTTGTCTGTTTAATTCGGATATGCTAATTTGTAATGCCATTACACTCCAATTTTATAGATTATATTGGGAGTTATTTAACTTATTTACATTTTTCTCATTAATCCCTAATTAATTTATCATAGGATTGCAACAGTTTTAGTTGTTGTGGTTTGATTAACATATATTATTGCCTTTGTTTTGATAATCTTTGCTTATTTTCATATTTTAAGGTATAAAAATGAAGAGGGAAAATATAGCACAACAATAATGGGGAAATGAAGTTCCTAGGCAAACGAAAAAGGGTGAGGGTACATCGCAATAAATACCCCGATAGTCAAAGATGGCATAACTTATATCGACTTTACATCCCATACTAAGTTTAACAACACAATTCCATATTGCTCGGTAAAAGAGATTTAAGTTCTTTTGTCATATACTAAGATACGATGTATTGACTTGTTGTGCTTGACTAGATCGAATTAAGTCAAGAATTTTTACAGCTGATCAGTATTAGTGGCAAGGATTGCTTATTCAATCAATTGACAATTGTTTGAAATCTTCCAAACATTTGATCAATAGATTCTTCATCTTCCATCCTGAAAAGTTCATATTGGTGCACAAGAATACTTATCTT
>JAOSBO010000008.1:38554778-38567229 GCA_027563915.1 Erythroxylum rotundifolium | reverse complement strand
GTCTGCTTTTTGCTTTCGTCTGCTTTTTGCTTTCGTCTGCTTTTGCTTTCGTCTGCTTTTTGCTTTCGTCTGCTTTTGCTTCCGTCTGATTTTTTTTGCTTTCGTCTGCTTTTGCTTCCGTCTGCTTTTTATTTCTTTTACTGCTTTCGTCTGCTTTTCATTCTGTCTTATTTTGTTTGTCATCAAAATCTCTATTATACGTGAAGTCAAAATTTTGACTTAACAGAGACTCCATGGATTGAAAAAAACATTAATAAAAGAAAAAAGGAAGTTTGATGGGTAAATTTACACAGCCAAACTACCCAAGTTCCCTATTTTTTATCTCAATATTTTAATGATTATTTTATATTTTATATTACATGATTATGAAATTATGAGTTTTTACTCTACTTGTTATCAACCAATTGCCCCTGTTCTACTTTAATAAAGACAAATCATAGCTTTTTTACCTTACATCTTAATGAAAGGACTCCAATAAATAATAATGTGATCAGATTTCGCCAAAATTTGTCGATCAGTAACCAAAATACAGAACCTCAAATCAACTAATTTTGAAACCTTCTAGTCAGTGAGGCAAAATATCAAACATGTCGAAAGCAATTACTACAATGGCGCATTCTGACACTCCTTAAACAGTGAAACCGAAGGAAAGCTAGCATTCAAGCAATGCTTCCTCAAGTCATTCTCCTCACCAATCACATAACTCACCAGAGAAACCTCAGAGCTGGAGGACTAGTACGCTCGCTCACTCTGACATAGTTTGAATCAAATTCTCAATCCTCTGATACAGCAATCAAGATCCCAAAGCAAGGACATTGTTTGAAGCAACAACGAAACCGACAACCGGGGGTGAGGACTTTGTTGCCTGACTTCTCCTTAAAGAATGTAACGTTGCGAAGCTTTTTATTTGTTTGTTTTTGTTTCTAATTATTATTTGTTTGAAAGGCCACCAAACGAAACGACACTGATGAAAATGTTGCCCATAACAACTCGTATTATTAATTTAATTATGAGATTTTGCTTCAAAATAAGAGAGATTATTTATTTTATTGGATTAATTTAATTTTAAATAACAAATAAATTGAGGAACTATTTAGTTAAACTTTTGTTTTATGTTGTGATTTTTTGTTTTAGATTTTTTATTTTTGTTTTCTTTTTAAAATTTTTGTTTTTTCCTTACAAAAACAAAAACATGTTTTGTTGAGATTTGTAATATAAAAACTGAAAACAAAAACCTAGTTGATTAATATTTGTAATAAAAACTAAAAATAAAAGCATGTTTAGTTTAATCATCCTATTTTTATTTTTGTAATTATACTCTTACGTTAATGATTTTAATAGAATACATTATTTTTTAAATAGCTAACATTAAAATATATACAAATTAAATAATCATTAAAAATTACACATTATATATAATAAAATTCTATAAATTAGAAAATTATATTGTTATTACAATCAATAAAAAATGTTCATCATATTATAATTCTTGAAAACATAATAGTACTATCATTTACAAAAAGAAACATAAATCAGTTAGAAATAATATAATCACTCCAAATTTATTTAGCAATTTCATCTCGATTCCAAGATATCTCGAAGTTGTGCTAGAGCGATATTATACTTCATTTGCGAATTTGAATCTTCATTTTCAGCACACCGTCAAATAACTCATCGTTTTGTTCGAATATTCTATTATAATTGTGTATAATATAAGAAGCAATAACGATGCATTTTTGTTTCTTCGAATCATAACTCGACATTTTTTTTAAGTATAGGGAATCTTGCTTTTAGAACGTCAAAAACATATTTCAATAACATTTCTTAATCAGGAATGCTTGTAACAATTCCTATGGATCTTGAGGTTTTCCTCTACTTTTATAATCTCGTAAATGATATCTTTCAATCGGTATGGTGAAAGAAATCTAGGCATATTAGGGTAGCCTAAATCAACCAAATAATACTTACCTAACATATAAGAACATAATATTAACAAAAAGATATTAGAAATTAATTATAATTACTATGTTTATTTGAAATAATATAATACCCTACGAAGACATAGGAAATTAATTCACTGGATTTGTCATGGTTTCTAAAAGAACTCGAGAATCATTTGCAATACCTTCCTATCTAGCCATTATGTATGTAAAATGCATGTCAAATGAGCAACAAAATATAATATTTTGGGTTAGATTAATTCTTTTGCCCATGTATGGTATTTGTTCATCAGTCAAAATATGTGTATTAATATGTGTTAAAGTAGTGCTTTAAAGGCAATCACCTTTAGCACTTTTGTACTGACTTTATTTTGATTAATAAAGTGAAAGACATTTTTCATTAATTTGATATTCTTTTAAATATGAATTGATGTTGATCTTAAATTAGATTAACGAAATCCATGAAACAAAGCATAGCATGAAGGAAATCATGATGAGATCATGATGATGAGATTCCTATCATGTTCAATTATTTTAGTATCTAAATAATCCCTAATTACAGGATTAATAAGAGAGGACATTATTAATCCAGACAAATTAGCACATTTTATACTTCTTGATTTGATCAAGCAGTGGATCTCATAAATTGTGAACATAAGATGTTTTGAGTTAACATATGGATGCTTACTAAGGGTAGTAAATACATGAGATTGTCATATGGATAATTCATCGAATGTCAATAATTAATCTCATCATAGCAATAGTGTAAATATCCTTAGACTTGAGGTACCCAAGGATATCTTAGATACTAATCATATGCTTTGACATCATTCCTTGTTACCTCAAGACGAGGTCGCTCTTAGGGTGGTGATTAGATATAGCTATTGGTGCTCGAAGGTAATTGGGTAGTCAATAAAGGATTCACTACTCCTGATAGAAGGAGATGATACGCACGACCTATTGTCAGAATCATTACTTGGGAGTCCTTGGCTAGAGTAGTTATGTGTCATGAAGAGAGTCTTCAATGACACATAAAATAATGTGATCCCAGGACAAAAATTGACATCATTTGGACTAGATGTGACGTAGTCAGTCTAGTGGAGGTTGAAACATAGCCCATACTCCGAACCATATGGGATATAGTATGGTGAAAGGACAAATTGTACGGTAATTCTCTATGGAAAGGTGCGTAGGTTGGATAATTAATTATCAAAGAGTTCATGTGTTAATCCACTTATATTCCAAAAAAATAGCATCATGAAACCCTTCATGATTTGGTTAAATTAAGAGTTAATTCAAGTGCCTTAAATAACTAGGAACCTAGAGGTCACATGCATAAAAGATCGAATGAAAAACATGGTATGTATGACTAAATTTAAGTAGGCTACATTCGTGACTCATAGGCCACGATCATAGTCAAAGGCGAGCCCCTTTTTTAAAAAGGCCACGATCGTGATAGAAGGAACAAATCAGACATACATAAGGCTTAATCATTTCTTAGACACTCAAGTGAGAGAGAAAGGACTCTAGAAGAGTTATAGAGAGAGTGAGAAGAGTTCTTGAGTTATCTTCATGCAGTTTATGCAATTGTTGTATAAATCAACATGCATGCAAGATAGATAACCTTGATCTATCTCTCATTTGAACATCTACTAGAATTCATCAAGTTTAGTGTTCTAACAACCTTATTGTTTTATCTTCCATCTTTGCTTGTTATTGGGTAATGAAGGAAGGGTTTAGTGTTTGCAACAACCCAAACAAGGAGAAGAAACAATGATAAAAATGTTTTATATTTCATATTCTTTACATATCCTTGCATGCATGTATGATATTGTAGTTTTCGGGTTGTCATGGTGTCGGAATCTTGAATCTGATACTTCCGCTGCATACGTATGCATGTGATGCATGCAACCAAGGCTATACCTACAATATGTGTACCATTTATTGCTCCTATATAATCCTAAAAATTAAAATATATATTAAAATAATTATTAATCAGAAGGACATAATTAAAATAGTAATTAAATATATGAATGTATATGAAAATATGAAAAGAATTTTGAATTATGTTAAATCTTTGAAGGTGTATTAATAAAAGATGGTGGAGTAATGACTCTTTTTGCAAGATGATTAATTGCATATAAAACTTTACGAAAGTGCTTTAAAATTGTCCATGTTAAATGTTGAAAGTGTTATACATTGACTCTAGTTGTCTCACTATGCCTTATAGTCATCAAGAAAAATGCTACTTGTTCCTCCACAATTAAATGACTTGCTGCCGTTGAACATCCTAAACTCTTCAACTCATCATTTAAGCTCAAAAAGATTATCTTATTTCTCATTCTTAAGTTTTCATAAATCCTTGTAGGATTCTCATTCAAAAGTTATAATATCCAATCATGACTTGGTAGAACAAAAGTTCTGCATGATTGCTTTTGTAAATGAAAATGTTTGTTCTCTCCCCCAGCTAGAGAAATAATGATTATCTTTTTTTGTTCATCATCAGAATTTGATTCAAAATCTGATAAGAAATTCATATATCTACAATGCTAACATTAAATAATTAATAAAACATTCAATCAAAAGGTTTAATCACATGTAGAAAAACAATATTCATACAAAATATTAAAATTAAGTCAAATATTCATACAAAGCCCAAACTTAAAATGTTGAAGCTATAGAATAGTGCTTAATAAAAAAGTTTCAAATTAATAAGAATTTGATATGTAATAACAAGAAAATATAACTAAAGTGTCATAATCCAATCAAGCTTCCTTGTATTTGTCATCTTCATAAAAATATTCTTATAAAGTGGAGAATCACGTACAGCCTTTATAACTTTTCCATATTGCACACTCTCAATACCCAATTTAGTTAAGGAATTCAAACATTCCATCATTATGTTAGAATCTTGTTTTCTCAAGTAAATCATTCTTCCTTTTTGGTTGTTCACCAAGTATAAGCAAGACCTCTTCTAAAATGTTAAAATGTGTCTTCTTTACCTTCTTATTCTTAGGAGATTTCTTTCTCTTAGGTGGAGAACTTATATCTTAATCTTTTTTTTATTATATGAGCAATCTTCATCAACATCATTTCCATGTTTTCTTTTGTACTAATCGATGGAGATTTAGTTGATGGATGTGTATGCACAGCAGTTACAATAGTATCTCCAAAAATATGACACAAGTTTGAAAATTCTTTACGTACTTTTTTCTTGAAGCTATGAGTCATTTTATGTACCTATAATATTGAAAAAGAAATATGATAATAAATATTATATAATATGATATATTAATAAAACAAAGACATATTTTTTTACCTGAAATAGATTTTTCCAACATCCATTTGTAGCAGATTCCTGTTTCTTTGAGGAAATTCTAAAATTTTTTTAATCTAGCCCTTAATCCATTATACTTATTCTTCAATTGAATATCAATATACTGCTTATTAAATTTTGTTTAAAGCTATGCCTTAATATTCTTCTAACCATATTTCGAAAAGGTAGTAGTCGTTCGATTTCCCTTCTTCACTTCTTTAACCATCAAGGAAATTAAATAAATCTCTCTGGTATTATTCTATAACCCATCTTTTTCATTTATTTCAACACAATCATTGAAATCTTTCATATTGTTCAAACCTTCCAACACTAAATGTAATCACATATAAGTTACATTAATCACAACAATTTCTACAAAGTATTAAATGTTAAATATGGTTCAAAATAAACATGAGACAAGCAAAACAATCTGTAAAATATTAAATACTAAATATGGTTCAAAATAAATATGTGACAACTATACTAAATGCTAACCTGCATACTAAGTGCATGGAAATGATAGAATAAAAATAAAGGTGTAAAGTTGATTCTATAGCATAAAAATAAAGGTGATGCTAGATTCTGTCAGGTTCTTTTGATTCAGCGGCCACAGCTGAGAATTGAGTTGCTGCTAGATAAAAAATTTCGGGAGTAATTATCAGTTGCAGGGGCTGACAAGTTGTTTTGATGAGATACTTCTCGGCCAAGGTGGTAAAAACCAGAGCCAAGGTCCGCAGGATTAAAAAGAGGTATCTCAGGCAACTTAACATCTCCGTCCAAGTATCGAACCAATTGTCTCATGTTTGGTCTTGTTGCTGGTACAGGATGACAACAAAGCAAGCCTAACGTCAAAACCAACTTCATTTCTTCGATCTCAAAATTCCCTTCAAGTCTGGGATCACTTGTAAGAAGAATGAGCCCCCTTTTCCAGTGATCAAGCACCCAGTCAACTAGAATCAACTCCTCGGCCGATCTTGATGATTCTATAGGCTTCCTTCCACAAGCTATTTCAAGTAAGAACGTGCCAAAAGCAAAAACGTCACTGCAGGTTGTGGGCCTTCCAGTTCTAGTCAGTTCTGGTGCAAGATACCCCACCGTTCCCGCCACACAGGTTGTTTGAGCAGTTGCTCCATGATCATGGAATTTAGCAAGACCAAAGTCCCCTAGCCGACCATTGAAATCAGCATCTAACAGGATGTTGCTTGCTTTAATATCTCTATGTAGAACTACTTGTTCCCATTCGTCATGGAGGTAAAGAAGCGCAGATGCAACTCCTTTCAGGATTTGATATCGCTGACTCCAACTGAGATTGGGAGTTTCAGAACTAAACAGGAATTTGTCAAGACTTCCATTTGACATGTACTCATAGACCAAGAGCAGCTCGCCCTTTCGTCGACAGTAGCCTAGGAGCTGAACCAAATTCCTGTGTCTTAGCCTTCCCATACTAACAATCTCAGAAACAAATTCTTTTATTCCTCGCCTGGAATCGTGAGAGACCTTCTTGACAGCAACTTGCACATTTGAAGAAGGTAATGTTCCTCTGTATACCCTTCCAAAACCTCCAGCACCCAGAAACTCCTTATCCTTGAAACCTTTAGTTGCTCTGAAAAGATCCTTGTAAGAGAATCTTTGAGGACCGTATTCTCGCTCCCAATCTTCACGTACTTCTTCATATTTCCTCCTCCTTATCATATAAACAATTAAGAAGATCACTAACAGCATAAGAGCTGCTGAAGGTATCAGAATTCTCAAAACTGTTGGGAAGTTTGATTTTCTATTTCTTGGAAGTGAAGGAAGCTGTGCCTTGTCTAAGGCAACTGCTTGTCCACTTCTGTTGAAGCTCCAGCCTAGAATGTAGTGGCGACTAGCCACTGCTCCCGTAGAGGAAGAAAAACCAACAAACATTGAGTCCCAAAATATTGTGGAGAGGTCAAGAAACGTTGACAACAGAGGATGCAGAGGCTTTTCGCTTGTTATGGGAGCAATTGTTACATTCAGTAGCTTCTCTGTTGCGTTGTATTCTATCCACACCTGCATTGGCTTGCCACTAATTAGCTCCAAGGTCCTGTTTATACTTTCCTTGTCGGAGAAGTAGGTCACCGGTGCTGAAACGTTCGATCTCAGCCCATTGATGTCGATTCCAACATGGTTGCTATCGATGTCGCCGAATTCAGGACTCAATAAGGTATCTAGTTCAACTGCAAAGACATGATTTGAAGACAGGCCACTGGTTGAAGTATTGAAGAGTCCCAAGTATTGAGATGCCACAGATCCTTTGAACTCCGTAGATGGAGACATAGCAAAAGCTATGCCGTGGCCGCCAAGTGTTTTTAACTCCGGTAATATGGCGAAAACAAAGGTTGTAAAAAATGAGAGAGAGTCGGAGTTATTGTTGGCTAAGGTTTTCGAGAAGTTCTGTGGAGAAGGAAAGAAAGCTCGACCAATTTGCTGTTTTGAAGTGTTAGTTAGCTCTAAAAGACCATTGGGGTGGATATTTGCTATGCCATTGAGAAGAAGGTTGGCTCGATTGAAGCCATTGTAGATGAACTGGGTTTCATCTTGAGCCAATATCGAGTATTTCAAAGATAGAAAACAACAGACTAGGAATGGCAACAATTCAGACAGAGCAACCATTTTCTTACAAGATTACAGATGTTCTCGTAGCCTTCGGCTTTGTAGGTTCCGTTAAAAGAACAAATTCCACTGTCCTCCCGATTGTTTGTGAAAATCATGTTGCTTTAACATTGACTTGGATAGTCTTCTTTGCAAGCTTTTCACTGTCGATGCAATTACATAGACACAGATGTCTGATGACGACTCAACCAAGTAGAATATTCTTCGTAATTGTAAATGACATTTCGTATATACTAGCTTAATTTATTAAAAAAATTATTAATAATTAACTCAAGACTTTTGGATCTTGAGACCTAGGTGTTGTCAGGTTTATCATTCTTAAGTTCGGTGCGTTCTTTTTCTTTCTTGGAAAGTATTGCCTTTACCTTTCTTTTTCCTATTCTGGATAAGCTCAGTGCGTTCTTTTTCTTTCTTAAGTATAGTCTTTACTTTTCTTTTTCCTACTCTGGGTCGCAACATTCGATGGTAATGTATATCAAATTGCAAACCAATCTAACGAAATTGGTGACCTTTGCACTGATCAAATAAACATTTATGATGACTCTCAAGAAATGTAACTTTTAGGGTTGGATTTTCCATGTGTTTTAGTTTTGAAGAAACTCTTTTTTATTGTTTAAATTATCTTCGCTTTTTAAAAGATTGACAAATGTTTTTATCTTTCCTAAGATGTCAACTTTGAATTATTGGGTTTTTTGTCACTATTTTGGGCTATACTTAACACATAAAAATGGTGAAATTTTGTTGCATAAGAGGTCATTTGTTCACAATGAAATTGTTCTTCATTACAGAAGAGCATTGTTAGTGAGAAGAAGGCATTGATTGAGAGGAATGAGGAGGGTCCAAATATGCTTATTGTTCTACAACATCATCCAGTGTACACAATGGGGACGGGAAGCTCTCTTGGGTCAATGGGCTCCTTTTGATCTATGTAGGACCGAACAAGGTGGAGAAGTTACCTATCATAAACCTCGTCAGGAAATTGAGAATATTCTTGGGCGAAAATGATTTTAAGCAAGGTTCCCTTTGTAAAAATGAATATCATGGCAATGTACATGATCTTTGTTAAGATATTTTGCTAAGATATCTAATTAATTATTTTGGGTATTATTTGTAATTGGATATATCATATGTCATAAGAAGTTCACTTATGATACGATTTCATTATCTTGGATAAGATAGGATTTAATGGAATCCTACTTGAAATAGAATTCCAAAGGAGATAGGATTTATTGGATATGCATATGAACAATTTGAGATGGATATGCAATTGATTCATTGGTGATTTATGTTATCCCTTTAATAATTGTGCCTCTCTACACGATGAGATTTTTTTGGACAATTGCTCTATCATTTTTGTGAGGGAAAATGTGCAAAAAAAACTAATAAATTTTGTAGTTGTATTTTTTATGATGTTTCAGTGATGAAACATATTTTGTTTGATGATTTTTATAGTTGTTATGCAAGGGATGCTTCAGTGATTATTTCAAAAGCTCACAGCAGAATTCTTATTGGACAACTTCCCATGATTTTAGGTTTATGAGGTTGTATATATAGAAGAGTGTCTTGTCACTCAAAGTGTTCCTTTGTTTATGTCTTTACTGATTTAATCATTGGATTATTATTTCATCTTTATTAACGTTAGTTGTTATAGAAATCTCATGTTCTTATCATAAGGTGGTCGTGCTATTGGGAGTAAAATACTTTCACGAGGTTTGAGTACGAGTAGATAGTGTCAGGGGTTGAATGGTATTGGCTCAGCAAAGCCTTGTATTAAACTATTGTACTTTTGTGAAAGTTGATTAGGCTAGATGAGGGCTCCGTAGACGTAGATCGTGTGTGTTAAACTGCGTTACCAAAATTTGAATTTTAACTTACTTGTTACATTTTTTATTTTTCTGTTTGTGTTATAATCCTGGAAAATTGACAGTTGTTAGCATAATTGCTTTCTATTAAGCAACCATCAAGTTCAGCTCAAATTAACTATGGCAGAATACATTTATTGCAGAACTACAACCGTTGGATGTTTTAATTAGTATCAGAGCAAGGTTCTCCTGATCAAAATTTCATGTTTGAAGTTGGTGTAGATCCGTATTCTGCAATCATGGCTACCAGAGAAGAGGCATCAATTACTAGGTCACCGAGGTTAGATGGTTTTAATTACCTTGTTTGAAAAGCAAGAATGAAACTATTTATTCAAGCATAAGGAACTAAAGAATGGACTTTGGTTGTGAATGGTTGGACACATCTATTGACGATTGATGAAAAGGATGACGCAACACTTAATAACCCATCTGAATGAATAAGGGCTGAAAAAGAGGAAAAGCTTGGTAACTTTTAAGCAATGCATGCTATATTCAATGCTATGGATGAAGGATGTTTCAGTATGATATCAACGTATAAATCAACAAAAGCGGCATAGGATACATTACAAACAATATATGAGGGATCAAAATTGGTGATAGCTTCAAAATTTTAAATGTTGACTACTGCATTTGAGGAGCTTAAGATAGAGGAAAGTGAAACTATCAAAAACTTTCACAAGTGACTACGTGATATTGCTAATCAAGCACATCAATTTGGGAAGAAGTATTCAAACTTGAATCTTCTCCAGAAAATGTTGAGATCATTGCCTTCCAGATTCATACAAAAAATTGCAGTCATTAAAGAATCCTACGATATCAATGAGTTATCCTTCGATAAAGTAACTCATAAACTTTGAGATGAACCTGTTAAGATATAAGCGTGAGAAGAACAAAGGATTGGCATTACAAGACAAGGTTGTTATATTCATGAATGATTTACGAGATGACTCCAATGAAAGTAAAGATATGGTGTTACTAACGAGAAATTTCTATAAGTGGCTAAAGAAGGTGAAGAAAGATAAACTAGAGTTTAGGAAAAATAGTAGGAGTTCATCCAACAATTATTTTACATAGTAAGAAAAAAATCAAAAAGGTGAAAGAAAGGCAAAGAAGATACAATGTCATGAACGTCAAGGTTTTAGACATATGTAGGCGAAATGTGCTTACACTCTTATAAAGAGAAAAAGGAAGTCTTACCTAAGCACTTGGAATGAAAATGAATATGAAAGTGAGAATGATAGTAAAGAAGAAATTGTGAGATATCATGCTACATCGGTTGTTTCATACAATAAAAGTCCAATTGCTTGCTTAGTAGCAATTAGGAAGAAACTGGCAAGGAAAATATAGATGAATTAGTCTAAAATTCTATTTCAAGTTGTGATAGTGATGACTGTGACTTAGAATTCAAAAAAGAAGACATTTGTAGGGCTTATGAATTAATGAATGCAAAATGGGTGAAAATGTGTAAGAAAAATGAGAAGCTAAAGAAGGAGATTTCAACCATGAAGGATGTCATTCAAGATCTCGAGAAGAAGTTGTTGTCAACAATAAATGAACTTGATAAAATAAAGCTAAAGTTGTTTAATACCAAAAAAAGGATAAGAATGATGAATGGTGGTACAGAAAAGTTAGAAAAATTGTTAGAAAGGATTTTCAAGGTGTTGATTATAAAGGTGAATGTCATAAGTCAAATAATGGTCAAAATGTTGAAGTGAGATTTTTTAAAGGAGAAACTTCAAAGAGGAATGGAAAATGTGTCCCTACATGTCACTTTTGTGGTGTAAACAGTCCATACAAGGCCAAAATTGTAACGCCGGACCCTTTAAACTTTTTGTATTGTGCTATATTTGGAGATACTACTGTACATTAATATATACATGGTTGTAATGAGTTCAAAGATGTATTTTAATCCTTTTGGTACTATACCAGTGATATAAAATGTTATATGCCCTTACATGAACTTAGAGTTTATCGGTATACAAAATCTTGGAGATTTTTGACATATGAGCTTTTAAGTGTGAAACATCGAGTCCATTGGATGGATATGACCATGGTGGTCAAATTAAATGTGTTCTAATGCCTTATAGGTGATTAGACATGATTTATAGACTTATCGGACACTTAGAAAGCTTAAATGGAAAAGTTGATGCATATAAGGGCCTATTTGCAAATTGTTAAAAGTTAAAGGACTTAAATGTAATTTTCAATTCTTGGAGGACCAAAATATAATTTTATAAAGTCAAGGGGGTTATTTATGATTTGGAAAAGTACAAGGACCAAAATGAAAATCAAAGTTTTTATCATTCTTAAATTTTGGGCTTAATTGTAAATTTAGGAAAGTTCGGAGGGTATAATGGTAATTTCATATAACCTAAGGGTAAAAGGGTAAATTCACTATATTTGGTCAAAGAAGAGTCAAATTCTAGACTCTTCTCCTCCTTATGATCGTGCACCCCTCATTCAGCATTAAGAACACTTAGTTTTAATTAAAAAGAAAGGAGAAAGAAAGAAGAAGAGAGAGAAGGAATAGAGAAAATATTAGGCTATCACCAAATTCCTCCATCCTTTTGATTCTCCAACCCAAACCAAGGTTTTCTAAGCTAATTTGGGGTCAAGGAACTTAAATCTATCATTAGATTTGAGAAATTCTCAAAGGATTTGAAGATATCACCAAAGGAAAGTATAGGTAAATTTTGTCT
>JAOSBO010000008.1:38539598-38551509 GCA_027563915.1 Erythroxylum rotundifolium | reverse complement strand
ACAAAGTTGCAATTAAAGAACAAGAGATTAAGATTCTTAAGGAGACTATTATATAGGAGGTAATCTTGTTTGCTGAAGGCTCTAGTGCTAAAGTGTTCTCTAGTTATTAACCATAGGATAAGGGAAGCTTTATTCAAGTTAGAATGAGACCACATCAGGTTAGTCGAAACCTCTTTAGGACTAGCTTCTCCAAAGATTTCATCACAAGAATTATTACTAAAGGTGTTTGAATTATGTTTAAACCATATGATCTTGACTTCTTTGCATGAAATAGGATGATAGTTGAGCATAAAATTTGTGGTGATGGAATATATTCCTAATTAGTGTTAAAACCATATATATATTTTATTGTTTATTAAGAGCGATACCATAAGGAAGCTAGAATAAAATACATCATAAGTTATTACAATCGTAAAAATTTATAGAGGCACAAAAGGTGCCAAAAATCACGTCATAGCTAAATGTTCTCACCTTTCCCAATAATGCACTTTATATTACAACTAGTCTATCCATTAACTTGAGTATTTGGAGTAGGGATCATATCGTGTTGGCGTTGACTTTCCGCCATCTTATCCATTTATGTACTATGTATGAACCCATTTCACTCATAAAGACTTGTAATTAATAAGAAGTTTTAGGTTTACACACCTCTATCTGCTCAACTTTAGCTTTACTAATGTTGTCACATGATTAACAAATTAACCATCATTAGAAGAGAGATCTTATGTGAGAACTTGTTTATTTGATAGATCACATCAAAATTAATTGAAATTGCTAGGAAAGAGTTGTGAATTGAGAGATTGCAATTCTGAAAATTTTTATATTCAATTAGGATTAATTGATTAGGTCTTGAAAAAGAGTAGTCAATCCCTTAGAAGATATAGAATCAAAACATAATTGAATCATTAGGGGTTAAAGGAAAAAATAACAATAGAATAAATCCTAAGCTTCATCCTTCATTTTCCTCCCATATTTGGGGTAGTTCATTTGTTATTTACTTGATTTAATTTTTTTACTTTTCTATTATTATTTTATTTTAATCATCTTTTATCTCCTTAGACAAAGTTAGGTTAATTTAGTTTTAACTATTTTCTCGTGGAATCTGTACCTTTGATGCTACAAGTTATGATCTATATACTCGCAGATATTGGGGGTTTTATATTAGATAAAACTCCCTCAACTTCAATCTAAACACTTTACTTAACAACATTCTTGAACAAACAGATCAGAAAAGAACAAAAATTGAACAAAAACTATTTGAAACCTAACACAAAATGAATTATAACAACTACCCCACACTTGATGCTTTGCATGTCCCCAAACAAAATTAAGGGCAAACAAAAACAAACAAGAAAAAATTTTATCAAGTTCAAAATTTATCAGATAAAATCAAAGCAAACCTTTTAATAATTTCCACAATTATTCTTAAATCAAACAAAAATTATACTTACACAATCCAATAGCCCTTCCATGTATGCCCAAAAATGTCACTTCCTCATAATATTTCTTAAGTGTTTGATCACGAAAGTTTTTACACTCTTTACATTCAATGAAAGTTTGTTTCTATAAGCTTGCTTATTAATCAAATATTCATCACTTAACCACAATCAAGTAGCAATAAGAAGGTTTTTTCATTTGGTTGTAATAGGGCTAGCATAAAGGCATGTCATTTGGAAAAGTTAGTTACTCATTAAGTACAAGAGCAATTCTAAGAATCAAGCAATTAAGCATAACTACTACTTCACAAATCCCTAACACATTTTTTTTTCAAACATCTCCACCCTTTTACTATAGTACCCTTTAATCTAAGGATCAGGTTCCTCTATCATTTTTTTTTTCTCATTTTTATTTATTCATTTTTTCAAAACATTATTGCAAAAACTACGACTAAGGTCATTGTCACCAGGCAATATGGAACATCAACTTTCTTTTCTTTGATATTTTTTAAACAAGAAAGGACTCATTATTGTAACAAAGGTACTCTATTCAAAAGGAATTTCAACCCCAAGCAATATAGATAACCAAATTAACCCCACTCTTTAATTTACGCAATGACTCAATCATTAAATTCCTTAAATGCTCTTGTTCCTAAAGGAAGATCAAACAAGTTGAGAGAAAAATGATAAAATAGTTTATGGCTCATAATATTGTGTAAAAGAAAGAAAAAAAGGCTTAAAACTGGCCCACTAAAGATATATAAAAGGTTGGCCTTTTAAGTTATGTGGTTAAACCTAGTTGCCTTAATCATTTTGATGTTCAATCGTAATTTTCATGTGATCTTGAAATGCGTACCTAAGCAAGTTTTAGCAATATACTAATCAAGAATGTTCACTCAGAAGAATAACCATTTGAAATTCAATCTTAAAGGCTCAAATTCTCAACAATTGTTTAAGATAATACAAAAGAATAACCATGCAAATTGACAATTAGTACTCATTCCATTCAATTCTTAAAGAGAATAATAATTCACATTTTCAATTGTTAAAGACATGGTAGTCCAAAAGCAACTTTTATTGGATACAAAAAGTGACAACTTAATTTTAGAAATTAGATCTATAGAGATAAAAGTGAAAGTTGCTTACCTATTATAATTTTAAATACATAGATAATGCACTAAAAGTTATGAAGTGTTAAAGATATCAATTATTCTATAGATAAGTTGATATTTAAGTTTAAGGTTATATGGATATTAAATTTATAAGTAAATCCTAATTAAGGTATATTTTACTCAAAACAATATTATTTTGAGATTAAAAAAGCTTTAATGTAGCATAAATTCCTAATTTAGCCATAATATATTCATTTGGTGGAAATGATTATTTGGATTAATAAGTTCTTTAATGAACTTGATATAGTTTCTTGCATTATTTCAATAGTTTCTTACATTATTCAAATAGTAATGTACTATAGAATATTTGAGCAATTAGGGATACAAAAAGGGCTAGGGTCTCATAAAAATTCAAGTACATATTTTGGAAGTTCCTTGTAATTATTATAATAATTGAGATAAAAGTTGTAAGATTTAAACAAATATCCACTATAGCTAATCTCGTAAAATTTTCTCATTAAACCATTATCCCATTAATAGTATAAACATTATATGGTGATATTGGAGAATGCTTCATTGTTTTTGATTAATATTGATTTAGAAAATCTTTAGCTAAGATAGAATGGCATTTTGAATATATTTTTCAAATGTCATTAATAAACTTAATTATTAACGATAGAGAACTAACATAATTGGATTCAAATAAAGTAAGCATTAATTTCATATTCTATGTCTAATTATAACATTGTATAATGAAAGGATTGAATTAAAAAAAGCAAGCACATAACAATTAGTAAAAATCACTTTCATATTACTAATATTTGGTTGATCATGATATGCTAGTAGAAGCTGGTCTTGATTTATAAATATAAATTATTAATTAGAAAATTAAAAATAAATTAAAGAATTTTAATTTAGTTAATCCTAAATATGATTTAGGGTTATAATTTATATATATTGTCAAAATATTTAGGAACTTAATAAATTATATTCAAAAAATAAGGAGAAAAAATTTATTTTAATCAAGTTATACTTAATTGTAAAGTTAAGAAACTTTAGGATCAAATATGATAGTCTTAATTAATAAAGACCTTATTTGAGACTTATTTGGGTCTAATTAGTACTTAATTATAATTATAATTAAAGTTTAATAGTAGTTAAAGTTTTATTTCAATTAAATTATTTAAAGATACAAACCCTATTATAAATAAACTTAAACTCTAAAGGAAGCACTTCTTGTTTGACCCTTTCTACATCACTTGTAAGGTTCTTTAACATGCTATGTCAATATCATAGGAGGTTAGACATGTATACAATTATAGTGTTAGCAGTGAATCAGTTTTAGAAGCGGTTCAAGGTAAACAATAAAAAGGATCAACCTATACGATAAGTTACAAATTTATTATTCATGTTTTATTGTGTTGATGCACTAATTGTGTTATAGAATTTAACTGATCTTAACTTTTAGAAAATTAAAAATAAAAGGGTTAGTATTTCTCATTCAGTCGGTATTTTCACATGAGGAAGGTAAATTTGGTCCTCTCCTTTGTTTGAGAATGGCGACGTGTATATCGAGGACATACTAGTACGTCTAGGACGTATCCTTTCCCTATATGCCCGAAAGGGTCCCATAATGGTAGCCATCCCATGAAATAACAAAAAATTTGACGATTTTATGACACCTTTATTTTTCTATCTAGTCAACGACTTGGCAATTTCTAATATTAATTTATTTCTTCTACCAACGCATATTATCAAGTGGCAATATTAGCTCCATTTCTTAAAATAAAACTTCTCTCAATTGATGACACATGGGACAGCAAATCTGGGATTATCGTGAAGTTCTTAAGCTTAGTTTCCCATTTCTAAATTCATAGATGAGAACCAGTCGGTGGGGTACAACTCAGGCAAGTTGAGTTTTGCTACGGACCCATAGAGCTTATGAGCAGCAGTGTCATAGGCCACGACAACTTCGTCGGAGGTGTCGAAAGTGGAGCTAGAGACAAGCCCCTCAGTTTGGTTCTCTGATCTTGATGACCCATTTACCCCAAGTTCACTGACGAACACCTTTGTAAGTGTAGACAGCATTATCAGGACCTCCCCTGCCTTGCATACAACCTTTCCTGGACCTAGCTTGTACAAGTTTTTTTATATGTTTTTTCTCTCCAAAACTTCTCATTAATGTTTTTACAATTTGATAAGCACATGGGGTTTTGTTTTTATAGAAGAAAGAAAGATGAACACACATCGGCTTTTTTTTGCATATAATGGAAAAAAACAACAACAACTAATAAACTACCTTATCTCAATGCCTGGTGATATAGCACACCTTGAATATCCTGTTGGACAAATGTCTCAGTGTCACTCGGAGGATCGGACAGTATATGCATTCCTGGACTCACTCACAAGGCTATATGCGCCAGACTATCTACATTTTAGTTCCCTTCCCGATAGATGTGTTGAATCTAAACCTCCCAATCTCAACTTAGGACCTCATGGATGACCTGCACCAGATAAGGAATCTCTGTTAGTACCTTAGTAGAGGCGGATAAAATGTTTATTACCTCTAATGAATCCACTTCGAGGATGATTTTCTGATACCCACGGTCCCAAGCCAATCGAAGTCCATCATGCACTCCCCATAGTTTAGCAACCATTGGCAAGCAGACTCCAATATTGGTCAGAAAGCCCCCACACCAATGTCCATTGCAACCCTGAAGTAAACCCCCAGTAGTCCCTATAGTCATCCTATGGGTAACGGCCCCATCAATATTAATTTTGACCCAACCCTCTGGTGGTGTGTTCCACGCAACTGGATGATCGACTGGCATTCTTGTGGGTGGAATAACTCAACTTGTCACTATTTTTTCCTTATTGACCCACTTAACATATTCTATGACAATGCGATTTCCTACTTTGGGCTTGGCAAAATCTGTGTCAAAAAGGTTGTGGTTATGCCACTGTCATAAAAACCAGCAAGAAATGCCATAAATTGTTGCATATTCTCTTCCTGGATACGAATCAATTTAGTAAGATTGGACTGCATCCATGTTTCTTCGTCTTGCTGAAAGAAATCTGACTTGATCACCTCATGGGAAAATTGGTGCCAAAAGATTGACACTCTAGCACAATCTCGCATGGCATGCAGGGTTGTCTCTTTGATTCCACAGACTTGACAACTATTATCCGATGTTATATTTATCACAGCATGCCGTTGGTTGGCTAGCAGCTTTTGTTTGGCAAGTAGTTAGAGGAATGAACGAATACACTGTGGTCCTACCCATTTCCAAATTACATTCCAAATCTGGTTTTGCACCTCTGACTATACATCCATTATTAATTCCTACGCAGATGCTACTGAGAATTTACATGTTGATCGGGGCCCCACACAATTTGGTCCTCTCCCATGTCCTTGCTCAGAGACCGAATTTACGCAATAACTGAACAAATTATAAGGGTAAGTAGTGCTACAACAAATTCCAGCTCCAATTACTCTCCACATCCACACAATCTTTAACTGTTTCAGTCCTCAAATTGTCAAGTAGGGGGTTGTACTTGCTAAAATTAGTGGGCCCCAATCGGACAACCAATGGTCTAGCCAGAAATAAATTCGGCAACCATTTCCAAGATTCCATTTGATTCCTTGGTGAACATACCCCCATGTAGCTGAAATACCCCGCCAAATTATCAAAGCCCCTGGTTTAGCCAGCGTTGTTAGGATGTGGTGTGCAGGAAAATGATATTTCGTTCGAAGGACCTGTACCCATAAGGTTGATGGCCTGGTGATTAATGACCATCCCAATTTAGTAAGGAGTGCATCATTTGAGGCTCTAATACATTTAATCCCCAGTCCCCCTACTTGTTTCGGACAACAAAGAGCATCCCAGTTGACTAAATGAGTTTTTCGTTGTCCGTCTTGTGATCCTCAGATAAAGTTCCGCATTAGTTTCTCCATGTCATCATAAAATTATCTCAGCAATTGCAACATTTGCATTAAATAGGTGAGAAGGGGATTGAGTTAACATGACTCGCCCTGCTATAGCCAAGGTTCATGCTCGCCTCCCAGTCAACTTTTGGTGTGCTTTATCCAAGATATATAGATACATATTCCTTGACGATCACTCATGAATTAATGGCACGCCTAAGTATTTACCCTAATTTGTCGCTCTCTGGATCTGGAGTGCTTGATTGATCCTTCTTTGTTGTTCCAATGGGACATTCTTTGAAAAGAAAATCTGCATTTTATTATTACTAACCTTTTGTCTAGACAGCTGACAATAAGTCGCCAAAATTCTTGAGACTACAGTTGCTTGGGTATCTGTAGCTTCGCCAAACATGATTAGGTCATTAGCAAAGAAAAGATGAGAAATGGAAGGCCCCACATGTCTCCATTTAAACGGTTTCCAAATTCTGTCGCTCACTGTATGGGAGATAATATGACCTAGACGTTCCATGTAGAGAACGAAAAGGTAAAGTGATAGCAGGTCCCCTTGACAAATACCCCTTGAAGGTTGAAATGGATCAGAAAGAGAGTCGTTTCACATAACTTGCATCAAAACCGTAGTGACACACTTCATAATGATACATAACAATTGATGAGGGATGCCAATTTCCTTCCGAGTGTCATGTAGAAAGCTCCATTCCAAGCGATCATAGGCTTTTTCCAAAGCAACTTTAATGGCAAGATACCCAGTTTTCCCTTTCTTCTTCCTCATTGAATGGATGATCTCCTGGGAAATAATAATATTTTCAATGATATGCCTACCTAGACTAAAGTTGCATTGAGTATTTTCCACCAGCCCATCGAGGTGTGGCTTCAAATGATACATCTTTGAAATGATTTTTTACAATACTGAACAAAGGCTGATAGGTCTAAATTGGGTAATAAACTTTGGGAACGAGACTTTAGGAATGAGTAAGAGAATGGTGCAGTTTAAATCTAGCTCTTAGGTTTCATTGTTAAAAATTTTCTGAACAAAATTCAACACCTGGGGGCCTACTGTCCCCCATTGAGATTGGAAAAATAAAGTTCGAAATCCATCTATTCCTGGGGCTTTGTGGGGAATCATAGGGATTCATAGCAAAGACCGTCGTTTTAGTTTCGAGACTATGGACTGGGGTTTGAAGGGCATGAATTTGCTCCTCGGTAAGACAAGGAAAAGTGCCAACGCTGGAACTGTTATGATTTACCGCCTCCTCGGCGGTATGTGTACAAAATAGTCTCGAATCATGGTGGTTAATTAAGTTGCATCCGTTATAACATTGCCATGTTTGTCCACTAACTGCTCTATCGTTAACTTCTTCTGCTTGGTGAGGGTAACCGTGTGATAATATTAAGTAGTACAATCTCCATGTGAAAGCCATTCACATCTGGCTCTTTGATGCCAGAACAATTCTTCCTCACATAGCAATTGTACTAAATCCCAGCTCAGTCTGCCTTCCAGGGCCAATAATGACTTCGAATCATCATGCTACAGTGCCCTTTGTATACCTTCCAAATGAGCGAGCAGTCATTTCTTACAATGTAATATATTCCCAAACTTAGATTTATTCCATTACATGAGGTGGTTTGAAAACTGTTTAATAGAATTACTAATCGACGCTGCTTGAGGAAGCCACTTATCAGTAACTACCTTAGGAAACGCTTTATGAGCGAGCCATACTGATTGAAATCGAAACTTGGGTGGGCCTATGTCATGAGCCGTTTACGGATATATTGAATCCATATGGGTCGATAATCAGATCCAAGAAAGGGTAAATGATGATTCACAGTATGCGGAAATCCTTCCAACCACGACGACAAGCCAAACACCCTATCTAGTCGAGCTTGGATGTTTTCTCTCCGCCAAGTAAATCGTGATCCTACATAACCTAAGTCATGCAAACCCCTCTCATGAACCCAGTCCCGGAAATCTTTACTAACCACTTGGACTGATTGTGATGCCCTTTTTGTCTGCAGTAGTCAATTTAGTGTTAAAATCCCCTACAACAAGCCAAGGATTGGTTATAGACCGTCCGAGCCATCGTAAAATATCTTAGAGGAATTTTTGGTTCATCTTTTGAGGGATGACATAGATCATTGATAATTCAAAAACGACAGATCCATATTGAATTTTGGAATGAATGATTCGTCTATGGGCTAACTCTATTGAGACTTCTAATTCCTTTTTTCATTACATCCAGATTCCACCATTAAAGCCTTCAACTTCGACGCGGAATAAAAAATCAAACTCTAATTTGTTGATGATTGCATGAGCTTGTCTACCACTAATCCTAGTTTCCACCAGCATCAATATTCCTGATCGATAATTACAAATGTAATTCCTCAAGATCGCTTAGAATCATTTACCTATGCCCCTTGACAATTTCAAATAAGAATCGACATATAAAATGGATTCAGTTAAACCAACTTCCCCTAAGACCGAGAAATATCCATGAAGCCCTTTGGCATACTATGGCTATCGCCTTCCAGTGACGTGGTGACTATCACGTCACTCAAATCTGGCTCATATGATGGGCTTGCTACACTAGCCTCACCTAGTGTCCAATTGGGTGGCCTGGAAGGAGGTAGAATAAATTCAGCCTCCTCAGGCCCTTGTGGATCCTCTGACCCCTCAACATCGACTATGGGTTGGCCTGGTGCTCCTTGACCCACCTCCCACTCTTCTGAGACTGTTTAAACACAGATTACAGCATGATGGGAGCTGAATGTTACGATTTTATACATATCAGTGCTAGTAGGTTGCAGCTGTGTATGGGTTGCTGGGATTGAGGCCTGACCATTGGCCTAGTTCTGAATAAAACTAATTTTGGGTGTGTGGGCCAAAGCCTTACCCTTTGGCCCTCCTTTCATTTATTTCCTATGCCCATGAGCTGCAGACGATGGCCTATTCTGTTGTCCCATAGCTTGATCTATGAACACGTCCAACATAAAAGGGTTCCTTGGCGCTTGAGGGAGCAGTTAAGGAGACGACATTTGCGAAGGGATGGCTAATAACTCATTCCTGTCCAGTTCTGACAGTACTCTAGACCTTGAGACACCTACTCAATGTTCAGTTTTGGAGTTGCGATTATGTTGCTAGTGTTGGCCCGCGCTTAAGATGTTGCACCTTGATCCAAGAGTCATAGTCATTGGTCCTCCCCTCATTATTCAATTAGGTTGTGGTTTCGCTTGAAACCATTGTGACTTCTGCCGCCACTGCAGCATTAGAGGTCACTTTTTCTTGGGTTTTTTCCTGTTGTTGAAGGCACATGGACAGATCCCCACTTCATGCCCTACCATGCCATAAGAGAAGCAGATCTGTGTTAGGCCCTCATATGCTACCAGTATTGATTCTCCATCCATGTCCACTATAGCCTGTAGAGGTAAGCTTATGTCGATATCCACTGCTACCCTTGCGAACTTTCCCTGTTGTGTTGTCTTTGTAGCTTCATCAATTTTTATGGTTTGCCCAACTAAATTACCCAGAGCTACGAGAATCCGAGATGGTACCAAGCAATGGGGGGTTCCGAGAAGTGGACCCAATCCACTACTCAGATGACCTTACCTTGCGACGGTTGGAAAGATGGGTGGTCCATCGTTGGACAGAAAGGGCATGTCTGAATATCACCCAAGGCCCATTAGTTAATACTTTTAGGTAATCGTCTTCTTCAATGACATTAACTAGAAAATAATCACAGTCTAAGTCCACGATTTTCATGGGTCCTTTTGGTTGCCATATGAGTCTCAAGCAATTGCAGAGCGTCTAGTAGCCGATTCTATGACCCAGGAGTTTCACTGCCACTGCCTTAGCCCACTGTTGATCCAATTTTCTTTAAAAGTCTAGGATAGCTCAATGCCCGCTCTGACTCCCCCGTTAGTGTTCGAATATCCCCTTCTTTAATGTTAATTGGGTCCTCTTCAGGCCATGCAATTGCTCTAATTTCAGAAGTTTCCATCTGTCCCCTGAGAACTACAACACTATATGATTGTTTTGAGCTCGACAGAAGATCATCCTCTCGTCACCGTATTCAAACTTTCTTTGCAAGATGTCCATTATGTTCAGTTACATTGCCAGTTCCCCTTTCATACTCCGATCGTTTTGAAGTATCCATTTTAACACACATCAGCTTTGACATCAGGTGCTAGAAATCCTTGCACTTGCATAGATCACCATTAATCAACCTCTCTCAACACAGTAAATAAACGTGTTTTTTGGGTCTTCTTAGGTTTAGATTCCAAGCACTTGGCATTTTGTAAGGTTTCTACTTGTATAATATATATTACTATTATGGTACGACTGTTGTACTACAACCGAGTCGCATAAACAGGAAACCATGTTACTTATTACTTCATTCGCATGTTGTACAGTGATTTAAAATGAAAGAAAACAATATAGATACACATTACACCTACAAAAAGTATGTACAGTGACCAAGTAAGCAAATTCAATAGAGATCTTTAATGCAAAATATGGCAATTACAAGCAGTTTACAAAGAGGATCATAGTAAGAGCTAAATCATTTTTGATAGACACAGTTGCAATTCAGAACTTTCCACCACTAGAGCAATAATTGAGTAATAAAGGTTAAAGATGTGAGGTCATTATTCCTCACTACAAGAAAATAGTACAATTGGCGATGTTTAAAAAACGTCACGGAATCTTAGAAAACGTTGCAAAATGTGATGTAAGCAAAAGGTTTCTGCGACGTTTTCAGAAAAACGTCATAGAAAACATTGACATTCTACGTTGTTTTTAAAAAAACATCACAGAAAGCATTTCCCGACGTTTCTAAATCAGTGTTTTCTGTGACATTTTTCCGAAAACGTCGCAGAAAACATTCCGCGACGTTTTTCTTTTATTTATTATTTTTTCATTTTTGGAAAATAACTTTAATTTAATAATATTTTTATTAAATTAAAAAATAAATTAATAATTGTTAAGTCAGGAGGACTTTACGATGTTTTAATTTTGATGACAAACTAATAATAATAATGTTAGAAACAAATGAACGTTTTGACAAGTAAGTTAAGTGTGCAGAAGAAGTACAAAAGACAAAAAAAGTGCAAAGCACAAAAAAAAGCACAAAACACAGACGAAGCGCAAAACACAGACAAAGTGCAAAACACAGAAGAATTGCAAAAACACAGATAAAGTACAAAACACAGACGAAGTGCAAAACACAATCGAAGTATAAAAGACAGAAGAAGCGCAAAATACAGACGAAGTACAAAACACAGAAGAAGCGCAAAGCACAGAAGAATTGCAAGACACAGACGATACTTAGAAGTTACGTCAATACATCGGACGGTTACTTAGTTGAAGTTAGTTACAGAACTCAACTAAATAGCAGTTTTCAAGAATCAAGAAACAGTTCTCAAGA